>MU225392.1:3195758-3211355 GCA_018584345.1 Thuja plicata
CCAAGAGGATGGAACGGATCTTCCATAACAAAGAAGCTCTATGGCCATCTAGTCATTTTATGACAAGAGGGGAAGCTGTATGTGTAGATGACATACCTTATCCAAAAATTGCAAACACAGGACATATGCATACAGAAAAACAGCTTAGGCATTGATTAAAAGGGTTCATGTAAAATACACATTAGAATCTACAAGTTCTTTGAGTGATATTTTTACAGGAAGAATCATAGGAGCTGGGGATGCACTTTTTTGTTAAGAAACTCTACTTGCTGAAGATACTGTGGAGTGCATCTGTCAACCAAAAGATCAATTTGCAAAATGGTCAGCAGATGAAGTGAGTGTAGACTATGATTGTGATGCATTAGGTTCTCCCATTCTATCAGTGGAAGAAAAGAAATTTTCTTTCAAAGTTCCAAAATGGTGGGCTCTAAAGCCCATATGAGATTTTGCAAAAGGAATGTCAGAAGCAGATCATAAGATAGAATCTGCTAAGGTCAAAATTGGCTCGGTATTTCTTTTATTTAGAAACACAGACTGCATTAGCTGTATCAGATTAAGATGAGTGCATGGTAGTCTACAGCTCATACCAATTCTTGTATTATAAAATCAAGTATTGAAAGTGTCCAGGCTATCATTATAACAAGAAGCATAGATGGCGCATTTGGAAGAAATGCCTTCCAATATGTACCAGTTGTAGTAACAAGTGAATTGGCTGCATACAAAATGACACATCCCATACGAATGTGCATTCATCATACAACAGACATGATTGCAACTAGTGTACAGCATCCCATTAAAGCAAATTAAACAGTCGGTTTTTAAAGTGATAGAGAAATTACCTATGTTACCCCAAGTTTCTTAGACGGGGGGACACATTTCCTTGTCCCCAATTTTTTGAGCCATTTTTGGGGATGGCTAGGGGTCAGCAAAGGGGACAGCTATATAAAATATAGTAAATTTAAGATATATAGGGAAAATTTCAAATATTCGTATGAAAACATTGATAAAGTGTGCATATATAAATTCTAGAACCTTAACATATAACATTAACTTAAATTGAGAGTTCACACGAGAGTCAAAGTCAAACAAATTAACAAAAATTAAATATTAGTACTATGGGACAGCCAGGTGACGTCCCTGAGGCATCCCCAGATCCCTGGGTAACTCTGGAAATTACAGCTTTGCATCTAGATTTATTCACTGACATGGGTTTTTCACCAGATATAAACCCTGCCCTGCCCAATAATCTTCCATTTGACTATAGCCTTTGTAAAACAAATCTACCAATCAAGTCTGCAATGAGAGGACTTGGAGATGCACAGGGATATTTCATTACTAGAAACATAATCAAACATGTTGCTTCAATTCTTGGTTTGGAGTGTCAACACTTGAGAGTGTCAACTTTCAAGTTCTTCTATGGATCTTGTTTTGAGAGTGCTGTTGGCTATATATTGTCAATTGTATGAGAAAAACTTAAGCAATCTGCGACTTTGAATGAAAAAATAGAGAATATTAGAGATTTTAATGCTGCTAACAAACGGTTTAAGAGAGGCTTACCCATGGTGCCATGCTTCTTCCCAGTAAAGCTTACTCCTAAACCAGCAAGGGTAATCATTTTTCGAGATGGTTATATTGCTGGAGAAATATGGAGAAATATGATGAGTTGAACTAGATCAGGGACGTCAGACAGACGTAAAAGCAGATAAGACATGCTCTTGGTCAATTCTTGCCAGGTTCAAGTGAAGATATGATGTCATAAGTTTGAATTGTTCAGACAGGCAGTATCAGCTTAGCACATGAAGGAATTACAGCTAGAAGCATTGCATCTGAGGAAAGCTGTGAAGGGGTTCAACAAGATAGTAACATATTCTTGAGAGGCTTCATCTAATTGAGAATTTCTTGAAGAGAAGTAATCCAAATGGTTTCTTCTGGATGGATTTAATTTTTCAGGCTCAAGTCTGATAAGTGTATCTTACTGCACAAATTTATTAGTTGCTTGATTCAACTGCTTCAAAATATGTCAATCATATAGCAGCACAAGATCAAGATTGACCTCCTTTCAAGAGCAACTACAATACTTCAAACCATGTTCCATGGCATTTTGGGGAAGGTAAGATGGCAGGGGATGCATTTTAAGGGTGTTAGACTTGTTAGTCCATGATCCATTTTTGAGGGACAGTGGGGGGCAGCAATATGTATACATATGTATGTATATATGTATCGTATTTTGGTGGAAGGTGAGATGGCAGGGGCTGCATTTTGAGGATGTCAGTCCAAGATCCATTTTTTAGGGACAGTGTGGGAGCAGCAATATATATACATATGTATGTATGTACAAAAACATACATACATACATATATATATATATGAGAGAGAGAGAGAGAGAGAGAGTTAATTCAGTGAATGACTTTCCCTTTTTCTTTTGCTCAAGTCTATTCTTTGGCTCCCAAGTTTGCAGATTTTTCAGAATCAGATCTGTTGGCATAAAACCCACTTGTGGTTTACTTTCGCTTGCATTGGGACATGAAATTTACCTGTGGGCACCAGCTGTCCCACAATTAAATCTTACTCTTTAATTTAACTTGATAAATTTGAAGATATTGAAATCTCCCACTAGACAAAGCTTAGGTGGGGAAGAATCAATTGAATCGGCATTTCCAACAAATATATATAGTTGATCCTAAGTGGGAGAAAGAAGATCTACCTATTCAAAGTTTTAATTTGAGATAATTAAAAAAGAATGTATCCATCAATCCCAAGGTGAAGGATTCATGTGATCCAAGGACAGACCTGGAAAGGTCCTAATGGATCAATGTTCATATCATTGGGCTGATACAAATATGTTTGCTGCCCTAACTAGGTGAGAACTCTATCTTGTTCCCAAATCCCAATTTCATTGTTTCTTAAACAAGTAACATGTCAACCGATTCTCTTCAATATTTTATCTTAGATAGCAACAATTACTGGTGATACCTAGCTCATAAATACTCCAGAAAAGAGTATGCATAGTAGGGGATGTGGATTAATTAAGATACTACAAACTTCGAGAATAATCTTTGTTGGCAAGATTTTTAGTATCCATATTTGCATAAATTTAATCCACCTTAATTTTGTTTCTTCTTCTGCATCATTTGATTCCTTGAATGACTTTCTCTTTTTTTTTTGCTCAAATCTATATTTTGGCTACCAAGTTTGCTGATTTTTTGGAATCAGATGCTTGGTATGGAACCCACTTGAAGATTTTTTTCTTCTTGAGTTGGGAGTCATGGAATCCACCTGCACTGCAAACTGAAAGGACTCATAGATCTTGCCTTTATGCTTTGATGTAGTGATTTCAAGTGAAATTTCTCGTCAGAAGAGGAATTCTCCTGCATAATACGGTTGTCATCCATTTCATTAACAACATTATCTGCAAAGGATACAAAGAAGTTTACAGAAAAAAAATTTGACTCTCTACAGTTGATTCCCCCAACAATCCTATGATTTTTATGTCCATTGTCATGTCAAAAGTATACCATGATCTCTCACAGATTGCTTGTAGAAACTAGATCAGTCTAAGAATCTACAAAGAAATGGTTGATCTCATTGGGATGGCTCACGTGAGGAGCTTTCCTGCCCCATTCAACCAACCTTGTGGTGATGAGATATTCATGAGAATGCTTGCTACTTTGAAATAGAAATTCCTCCCAAAGTCTACTCCTCCGTCGATGAAGATCCTTGTACAACTTTGTTCTTAATTGAAATTTGTTGATTCAAGAGGATTGGAGAGTTTTTTTCAGAGTTCTTTAGAAAGCCAATTTTATCGACTTATGATTCAATTCAAATCATAACTCCCCAATTAGGAAGCTTTTCATTACCAAAATCTTAGACACTCTAAAAATTCCCCAACATCCTAGAAAAACTACTTGTCTTTGATTGGCAAGTGTCCTTTCAATCCTAAGTTACTGGTTCTGGTATGAGTGCAGGTGCAGGTACGAGTACCAAGTACATATAAATGTCAATACATTACGAAAATTACAATCAACATTTAATACTCTTCAATCTTCATAACTGTTCATCAAAAGCATAAAAGTCAACATTTGGTTCAATTTCACTTGAACCACAATAAGTTACAATGTCACTTCCACTAGCCATGTACTGCACAAGCTGCCTCATCTAAAGCTATTTCTGGCAAGTTGTGCAACAATAAGGCGTAAATCAAAACACTCAAGAGTTAGATCACAATTCCTCATCACCCCTTCATTGTAATCAAGTTTCTTACATGACAGAGATCCTAATAAACTAGTGGGGATCTAAAATTGGAGACCGTAATGCAATTGAGGGGCAACACCCCTCATGGGGGTTTGGGGGCAATGCCCCTAACAGGATTGAGGGCAGCACCGCTCATGAGGATTTGGGGGTAACACCCCCAATGGGATCAATAGGCAATGTTCCTCACAGGGTCTAGGGACAGCACCCAAATTAAGGCCTTTGAAACTACACAAACCTTCATGGTGCACATCATTTTCACAATTTTATCACTTCAGGGCAAAATTAGGTATGCAAGCACTTTTCTGTTTATAAAAACATTTTTAATAAAGAATTCTTTTTTCTGTTTTTCTGTTTTTCTTTTGGCAGCATTTGGTTCCCCTTGGGTTTGGGTTGGGTTCGCCCAAGGTCATTCCTGGGACCCAAACACAAACCATGCCCATACGAGTACAGGGGCAGGGGGAGTTGGGTTAGTGAAACCCAGTAACATAGTTTCAATCTAATTTTTCTAACTTTCCTTCTCTCAATTTCTTCATATTCTCACCTTCTTTTGCGAATCAACATCATTGTCCAGTTCTTCTTGAGCATCAGGAGTTGAGAATTCAATAGATTGCAACACATTCATCATCATCTAGCATGGAAGGCTTGAAGCTATATAAGTTTTCCACATTCACAATTAAATATAACTTCATACAAGGAGGCAGTGGACCTAGTTTGGCACAACTTCACTAATATATATGTACTCAACTTCCTCACGTGTAGTGGTTACTAGTGGGAGTAAGATGGGATATAAACCAACATCCTCACATGCATTGATCATGTACAATTGATGACAGCCATATCATCCAAGCAAACAATCAAAATGAAGTAAAAGTAGGCAAAGTACTACATTAATAAATCTTCTAAACGATGCCTATATAGACTTTGTTTGGTCTTGAAGGCAACCTTCCATATGTCTTCTTTCATTCAAACTTCTTGATATCCATATTTTAAATCCAAATACCTGAAATGATTTGGAGGTTGGAAATGATAAAGTAGGTCATCAATCCTTGGGAAAGAACGTCTACCCTTGATAGTGACTTTACTGAGTTCCCTGCAATCAATCTGTGCTTCACAAGGCAAACAACTTGGCCTTCAGTACTTGGTTATATAGAGCCTGCACTTGCCTTTTTATTTCTTCAGATTTTTAGAGCAATTATTGGACATTGAGAGCAAAGCATCAACAGTTTCATGTCATTCAATTATTGGAATGCTTATGTAAAATGAAATATGATTTCATCCAATATTTTCCATTGCCTCTTAATGCAGGCTGATCGGGAGTCCCCATTTCCGTACTTGCTCCTCCAGCTTTGGGGTTGACAAAAAGCATCAGGAACATATTGCCTGCATTGATCAACCTCTTGACCTCGCTGGCAGATACAAGAGGAAATTTTTGCCTCCTTTTTTAAGCTTAATGAAGATTTTCCATCCTTTATGAAAATATATTTATGCACTTTCATAGAAGTGCAGCATTTCTTACTCACAAATAGGGACCATGAAAACTAGCTTACATACATTGAGTGCAACAACACCAAATTCCACTTCTGCACTGTAGCATTCTGCTATGGCAAATATGACCTTTCAGTACCTTGTCAATTGCAATTCAGTGCCCATATAGAGCCAGCCCAGTGCATATGGTTTAGAACGAATTTGGGTCTTTAGTTCCAGTTTCTGCACTAAAGCCTCAAAGATCCAAAAAATCTCAATACCTGAATCAAACAACACATCAGCCTTGGCCATTTTGACTTGAAATTTCATACCAGAGTATAAAAAATTGTTATTTAGCAGACTTTTTTGTTTGAAAAATGTATTATCTACTAGTGAACGGGAGAAAGAGCTACATTAATCTAACAACAAGATTGTAAGTACATAGTAATGTCTTTCTCTTAAAAGGCTTGAAAAGTGAACATGTGAGCATGTGCCCCAAGATCACATGACTTTGATAAGAAAAGCCAAATCCTGTTAGAACAACCTTGATTCCCCCAATCCAAAAGGGGCAGATCCTCAAGTAAGATAGCCTAAATCCTTTTTCTTTGCACAATCCAATAGCAGGCAATTGAATTACATGTCATAGACATTTACACTTTACAACTATATCTGACAATCCAAGTGTCCCCAAGGAGAGGACCTTTCCAAGGAGGGAGAATGGTGAAAAAATAGTTCTAATCAACCTGAAACCATGCCCAAGAAAATTGACAGTGGACATCTCTAAAGGACATGTTCTACAGCTTAATCTCTTTAGTCTATGGCTATAAATAGAACCTGAAATGTCAGATTTTTTAAGCTTCAGATTGGAGGACCATTAACCACCCCAACATTTTGTGTTTCAAAGAAGATTGTCATTTATAAATATTCTGAAACATCCGCACACTGCAGGATCTGTAACCCACCCTTCAAATCTTTCATTGAAACATAAAGAAAGATACAAGGTGTGCCTTACCAGTTCATGCAAGACCATTATCACACAATTGTAAAAGTATTTTCTACTACTCCGTCTCAAAACTCTCCAACTTAGTACTAAACCAATGAGTTGTTTTCAACAAAGGCAACTTTCAGAAACTATTTTACAAATATTTTGATAAGCAGGCTACACTGAGCTATTTAGCTTTTGAGGTCAGTTTGAGTCACCACATATATGCCATGCTTTCAAAACAAATTTAATCTTGGAGTATAACTGAATTACGATCTGCTGTGGAAATGAAATTGTTGATATAAGTTTTGCATCAGGTCACATTAAATTATTCCTTCTCTTTTCTCCTTTTGAGTATCTTATAACCTGTTGAAGAAAGTGCTTAGAATCTTTTTGTGGGGGCAAGCAAGATGGGATCAAGGGGATAGGGGTTTGGAATTTCTGACGTAATAGATTAAGGATTCTGGTGCCAGAGTGCGAGTGCTAAGAACAATGGAGGGTGATACTCAGTGTATTGAGTGCATTAGAGAACCATTTCAGCTTTATGGCCTGATTGACAATAACAAGGTATTTGTGATTTCAGGCTCAGCTCTGCATAAGATACTTTTTAGACCTTCCTTGTATTTTGCTTAAAATACAAAGATACAACTCAATACCCGAGGGGAGACCAAACCAACTAATTATTTACCCTAATTTTATAAACTTCATTTAGGACATATACAATTAAGAGGCCTATGTTTTTTCTTTACCAATAAAAAAGGCTTACAAATTTTCTTTCCCACTATTTACCCAGTGGAATTTACAAGCATGACAAGGAAAAGAACAGTTCCCTTCCATTTTGGTAAGCCAATTCAGTAGTTAGAATTGAATCATCGGCAAAATGGACATCAAGCAATTCGTAACCTTCCCAGTAGAGGGAGCCCTCGGTTTTGTCTCTGCATTCATACTGCCTCCAACAAGTAAGCCAAGGGCATCTGCTGGAAGCACATAAGAAAGCAAGGATTTAACAGATTTGAAAAAGAACTTGGAATTGTTGTTCAAAGATTTTTGAAGAGTTTTCTTTCAACTAATGTACTTTTTTTATTTCACGGATATTTATGAGAACATGTTTTACTTTTTGGTTAAATGTTTTTTGTGTAAAAAGCAATTGTCTTCATATACGAAGGGAATAAATCAAAAAGGAAAAGTAGTTATAAAATGGATTTTAAAATTTTCTCTTTTGCTGATAGTGGTTGAGCATAATTCTTCAAGGACACCATCCATATTGTTTTTCAAAACCTTTGTCGACTGAATCGCACTTCTATAACCTCCTAGAAAATATTGCTCCTCTATGAACATTCAAATTTTATTTCAAAAAAATATTAAAGTTTTTTTCTTTCTTGTAGAAATATTGGAATTCGGTACTATTCACCCTAAGATATTTTTTGCTACATTCCTTTCAGAATTCTGTAATTTTAGATTTCATATCTTGAGTCAGAATTTTTATCACATAATCTTCATACTTTCCTTTTAAGCATCTATGATTTTAGATTTTGTATTGAAGTTCAGAACTTTTAGCAGTTTGATATTTCTGTTGAAATGTCAGATTTGCTTCAGATTGTCTGTTAAGTTACAGCAGTGTGAAAGTGAGACTTATAATACATGTTTTCACAAAGGATTGAACAATTAATAAAATAGTTATGTATGATAAGTCAGAAAAAAGGTTAGTTAAAGCTAGCAGAATACATTGAAGATATTCACACATTCTAAACATTTAACATAGTGCCCTGTTGCTTTCTTGTTACTTTGTATCCTTAATACAGCCTACTCACCAACTTCTAGACTGTAAATTCATATTTTAGGTTGTCTTACTTTGCAAATTGTTATCAGCTTTAAGATAAGTAAATCATTTTACTGTTATATTCAGGATTTTAGATTCTGAAATGTAGCTTCTAAATACATAGCATTTCATTTTTTACCTATGATCATGTTGAATGATTGTAATGACAAGTGATGGGAACACAAAAAAAAATGTAAACAATATATGTGACATAGCACTTGTCTTTGTGGAGGTCATGCTGCATTTGCATAATCTTCCTTAAGGTTCAAAAATAATAAAACTTACACTCTAGGTAGAGATCAATAGCACGTCTGAGATGATCCTTTCCAGGAACTCCATCTAACAAAGATGTTACAGGAACAAATGACATATTAATAACATCAGGAGCCAAGGGAACGGTACTCAACCAGTCTTTGTGACTTTGAACAAGTTCATCACCTCCTCTCCTCCTAAAAATGACAGTAACATCCTGCATCAAAGAGTTTGTGATGATTACATCCAACTAAATATAGATTATCTTATATGGCCATGGATCATGTACATAGATACAATGTTTGTTATGCAGATTAAGGTTATTGAGAAAAATTGGAAAACCAATTAATATTTAATATTTGAATTTTTCACTGTGAAGTACCAATCATTTGGTGTTTCTGAAACACTTATCTAATTGTTACATGAAAATGAGTCATAAATCTGCACTACCAGCTAATGTAGTTTCACCATGGTCACAGATTGCAAGATCTAGTTTTACTAGACATCATCATTTTAAGCAAAATGCAAGGAAGGTCCAAAAAGTATGTAAAAACTTATCGTGTTTTACCTTGTCCTTCAATGAGCCTGCGCTAGACACAACATAACTATCTGTAGCTGAAAATCTTCTGTCTGCAATGTCTTTCACATACTTTTGTATGTCCATGGAAGATAAAGGAGATGACTGATGCTGCTTGACATATATTACATCTCTACCACCAATTGTCACAGATGTAATGATATGGGTCCCAAAATTTTCAATGAAGCTGGAAAATACACGGCATTAGACAATAAGTAATTTGTAATTACAAGACTATCAGGAATTACAACGCCAAGTGAGGTTGATAAAGTAATGCCTGTGCAGATACATTTAATGAACTTTAAATACTTTTGTATTTTCCCCTTCTTGGAGAGAAACAGTCATGACCAAAATTTTAAAAATGCATAAATTTTCCATTTTATCGACTTCAGCAATTAACTACCTTACTAAAGGAGTAAAAATCTGATGATGCGTAAAGAAGTTCATGCAAATTGTACACAGGAAAAATTTCATGCACATAATAATTCCAGAATTAAATTAAATATGTTAACTACCTTGCTAAAGAGGACGGCTCCCACATATTTGGAACAGCACGCTTGATTTCAGGACAAAGAACCAAGGAATATTTTCTCAACTGAACTGTGTATAATGATATGAAAAACCCATCCATTACAAGGCTCTTGGTGGCTGCTGCATTGGACTCACATGAACCAGAGAAATTGAACATAGAATTGAAGCTGCCAAGAGGGGTCCTCCCGGACAGAGACATAGTTTGGTTGAAATGCTCGGCCATCTACAATATTACAGCAATGCCATCAGAACCTTCATCCAACTCATAATCCTAATTTATTAATTAACCAGAAAACCCTACTTGGGATTTTTAAGTTTGTTTCAATTCTGTGTGGTAAACTGCACTCGAATTCAACTAAAGAAGAAGAAGAAGAATTTTAATGCTTAAGCATTGGCTTTAACTTTTAAGTCTTTTCTTGCTGGTAGTGAAACGCAAAGAATTGGATTTGAACATATTAAGCAGCTTGAGAAACATTTACAAAACTGGGACACTGCCAAAAAAACACTCTCAAGAAAAAAAATTAAAAAGCAAAAAAAAAATTAATTTCTTCCAGGATAAAATTGTCCATGGAACTTCAAACACATGTTTCCAAGAGTGAGAAGATGCATCAAGAATTCTACAAGAACACTACGCCAAAATACAAGCCACTTGGCCTTCTTTCTTTAAGGTGAATCTTCTGTTGCGAATTTTGAATAGAGCCTCCACAACATGTTATTAAGAGAAATCTACAACGTTTTTCTCGAGAGTCAACTGCCTAGGGCAGTGCAAATCCATGTTATAAGAAAAATCTTTACAAAACGTATGACGGTGCAAATCCAAAAGGGCTGTGTAAAATGAAATAGGCTCAAGTGGTAATATACTAAGGATTCCCAAGTTGGAATCACTAGAAACTAATAAATTGGGGAAAATACCACATCCAACTGACATGGTCTTGCGCATCCGCAACAGACCAGGCCCAGTCCAAGTTGGAAATGAATTTAACAGAAGAGATGCCCCTCGGTTATGACATCTAAGCCGAAGGCAACCATAGAAGCCGGATTTACCAATCACTTAAGCCGAAGGCAATCACAGAAGCCGAATTTACCAATCACTTAAAAATTCAAAGGGGCAACGACAAAAAATTTAAATTTGTGCTTACGTGATAGAAATCGAGAACGCCAGTATGTTGCCGTGCAAGTTCACCGCTAGAGCAAGTAACTTCGACGGGCACGTTGGGTGCAATTAAACCTTCAGCGACCGGCAGATCCTGTGTTTTCTCCTCATCAATAACTACAAGCCGAGAAGCCGCTGCACCCTTGCAATACAGCAATCTGATATCGGAAGTGACATCGAAACCCCGCCCCAAGGCCTGCACTGCATTTAAGGCCGTATTCAAGGCTGCCGCATTCTCCTCCATAACAATGCCACAACGACCATCCTCTTTTCCCTACTAAGACTTCATCAACAGCACTATTCTCAAAACCCTGTAATAAATAGATCCTTCAGAGGCCGCTTATGAATAAAAGTATGGGCAAGAGCAGTGAGAGCCCAGCTGTGTTACAATTCCCATGAATAATGATGAACCGCAAAGTCCACAGTTTTTAGTCAAAAGAACAACAGTTGTAAAGGCTTGGAAAAAAGGCTATAAAAGGGCAACAAGACCCAATTTTATTATATGGGTCAAACACAGAAAAAGATTGTAAAGGCGAGAGGGGAGCAGGATTCAACGGCCTTAGCCCACCATTGCTTAATTCTGCATCAAAAGAAGAAAGATGGTCTTTTGGGGTTGATTTAGAACAAGAATCTCCCTAACATTTTTGTTGAGTTGTTCTGTTTGTTTTGTATTTGTGTTTGTTTGATCGTCTCTACTACAGTCTACAGTCTAGAGCCCACAGCCCACAAGCATTGACCCTGAAAGCGTGGGATACTGGCTGAACCGGTCATTTGACCCGCGTAAACAATGATTCGTGTTTTACGAGGGCAAAAGATATATATTTATTGCAGTCAACTGGTGGGCTTTTCCAACAAAAGCAGATTGGCCAAATCAAGTATGGCGAAAAACAGAAAAAAGATGATTTGGTCAGACAGCACCTTCCCTCTTTTATTCTCCAAATTCAGTCGTGAAGATCACATCAGCCTCCATGCTGACCATTCGCTGCCTTCATCATTTCTTCAGGGCAGGTTACTAAACACCTTGTTATTATTTTGATGTTTTGTTGTGTGTGAATTCTATTGAGTGAGCTTCTGCATCACGCTTTATGATTTACCAGCTCGTTATTTGTAGGAATACTTCATTCTAGGACTAAGTATTTATTTTTTTATTTTATTTTTAAATCAATTAAATTCTAAAGATTAAGAGGTTTTTATTAGTTTAGGGTATAAATTTGATATTATTCGGTGTGGGGTTTATGTATTCAATAAGACTTGAATCATGATAGATTCTATTTAAATTATTCAATTTCATAAATATACCAAAAGTTACTTGATGACTTCATTTCATTTTCAAGACGTGGCCAAATGTAAAGTTTCTTCCACTTGATATTAAGGAATGAAGGGGATAAGTTTTTATCAATTTAAAGGATTAAGAAGTTTTTTATTTATTGAGAGTATAATTTTGAATTCATTTTTTGATGTGGTGTCTATGTATCCAACAAGACTTGATTCATGGTAGATTTTATTTAAATGAGACTTCATTAATTGACCAAAAGTTATTTATTTTTTATTCAACTAAAAGTGAAGTTTGTTCCACTCAATATTAAGGAATGTATGCGATGATTTTTTCTTAATTTAGTATTATGGATTGAGATATTTTTATTATTTTGCAATACAATTCAGATTTCTTTTTGTGTGTGTCTGGTAACTATGTATTCAACAAGACTTGATTAATGATAGACTCCATAAAATTATTTCACTTCATTATTAAACCAAAAGTTACTTGACGACTTCATTTATTTTCAAGACATGGCCAAAAGTAAAGTTTCTTCCACTCAATATTAAGGAATGAGGTTGGTAAGTTTTTCTCAATTTAGTGTTAAGGATTAAGAGGTTTTTATTCATTTGGGGTACAATTCTAATTTCATGTTTTTTTAGTGTGGGGTCTATATATTCAACAAAATTTGATTCATGATAGATTCCATTTGAATTTTTCAACTTCATTAACAAACCAAGAACTACCTGACAACTTCGTTTATTTTCAAGACATGGTCAAAAGTAAAGTTTCTTACACTTAATATAAAGGATTGAAGCGGGTAATTTTTCTCAATTTAATGTTAAGGATTAAGAGGTTCTTATTTATGTAGGGTATAATTTTGAATTCAATTTTGGGTATGGGATCTACATATGTAACAAGACTTGATTCATGGAAAATTCTATTTAAATTATTTGATTTCATTAATAGACCAATAGTTAATAGAAGACTTCATTCATTTTCAAGACATGGCCAAAATTAAAGTTTCTTTCATCGAGAATGAGGTTCAACGTGATGGAGCTTTGAGTGTGATAAGTACTATTACTTTCTTGGAATCAATTCAAAAGGGATGAAGACTTTCGAGAAGTGTGCAACCAAGAGTGAGATTCAATGTAGCCTTAAAAGAGAGTTATTAAAAGAGTGTAGAGTTGAGCAATGCATGACTTTAAGCTCATTGTGCCTCTTAAAGCACTATATTGCTTGATTTCTCTGCATCAACATTGGCCTCATTCAAAATCAAATCAAGATTTATGTCTCTAGTTATTTTCTTTAAATAGTTATTTTTTATTGTTTAGGTTATATCTCAAGACTGTGCAGTCATAATTTAAAGTTGATGGGGTGATATATTTTCTCTTTAAATACTTGTGTTTGGGAAACGTTTTAACGTGATTGGTGACATTGGCATGATACGCCCTCTAGCTCCACGTGAAATGCTTTTGACCTGGAGCTATGAGCTAGGGAGGCCACAAATGGGGGACCTCATCCTCATTTAACAAAGTTAAGGCCCAAACTCGCGAGCACATTGGATCAACAAAGGCACAAACCTACGATCACAATGGCCCAGTCGAGGTTTGGACCTTGGTGGGCATAACAACAACAAAAACACCACTCAACCAACACATTAAGTGGTTAACCTAGTTGATAGAGTAATGTTGCAAGCATATGAAAGTTGGTAATAATATTTGTAAAAAGTTGTATGTCTCTATCAAATTTATCTAGTAGACTTCCTAGATTGAATAATAGGGTTAATTTTGAATGGACGCTTGATGCTTGACAAAAAATATAATAAAAATGTGATGAATATTTGCAACATTTAAAATATTAGAGTTTACAGATCTATAATGAATAACATATTGAACCTAGGATTCTATTTTTTTCTTTTCCTCATTTCTCCATTTTCTCTATTGATTTCAACAAAATTAAGGGTGAGTGTCTAATTGCAACCCCATTTTCCAAATAAAAACAAAGAAATCTTGTTCTATTTTTTTTTTAATCAAAACTTACGTATATTAATCATCAAAAATTGTTTAAAGATGTAGATATAAAATTGAATATGTCCATTGCCTACCCATAAATGAATCCCTAGTATTAATGGAGGGCATTGCAAGTTTATGAAATTACATATAAGAATCATTATGATCATTCTCAATGCAACATGAGGATTCATGAGATCCATTTGATGAGTTGTTGAGATCATAGCCTAGACATTCATCCTTTTATGTTAATGTTGGTGTATGACCCAATATTGTAGCAATAAGGTACATGTGTTTGCAAAGAACAACACACACATGAATATATTCAAACATATTGAAATATGATTTAATACTTATGTGATCTAAGGTTTAGGTGTGTTAAAAGGACAATACACATAAAGAAATTCAAATGTGTTATTACAATAAGTGAATGTAAGTTATATAGTAAAAATATAATCAAGTGTTATGAAAAGGGAATTCAAGAAAAAGAATACACTGTGCTAAAATTGTAAATTACAAGATTGTAATGAGAAAAAGTTTTTTACAAATTTAAAAATATGAAAATTTATATTTATGTTATGTTTTCTTGTCTAATAATATATAAAAATAAAAATGAGATGGGAGAGCAACTTTATTATTATAAATACATTATATCACCTTGTGTTTGTTTAGATTCTTTATTTTTGTCATTTTGTGAAAATATTTAAGAATAATTGCACTGAGCGGGGCTAACTTATTAGTGCAAATGTGTTACATAAATAAAAATGAGTTAGATTTATATATTGAAGATGTACTTTTAATAAAATTCTACTATTGTAGAAATGATAAATGGTGTAAAATAAGTCAATTAAAGTACCAAATCCTCCCAAATCATGGGCAGCATACACCTTAACTAATCATATATGTCACTATTTTTTATGCATATTAGATCTAGGATCTCCTTAATTATTTAAGCTACAATCTAGATCGATCAAAATAGGCATTTACAAAATATTAATGCAGACTTTGTACATGCTCCTTAAACATCATCTCATATAAAGATGTGAAAATATCATTATTCTCAATTTTGATAATTATAAGTGTTAATGTTTGTAGCTTCAGTAGTATGATCATTTAGAATGCATATAATATATATTGATTAATAATAATATATTATATTATTAATATTATATATGTTATATTATTATTAATCATATGAAATTTAATATTCAATATTAATCTATTAAATTATTCTAAATTAATAATTGATTGATGAAACATTATAAGATTGATTAAATTATAATTAATGGGAAGAGGCATGT
>MU225392.1:3221074-3234717 GCA_018584345.1 Thuja plicata
CCCTGGGTGTGGTTAGACCATCCAGGTGGAACAAAAACCCATCTAAAATATTCATGGCAATGAGGCCCATTGCCTCATCCATCCTATTTCTGTGCATAAGAGCCTCATAAGGCCTCTGTAGAACTGGCTGAACTGTATCTAGGCAGGACCATAAACCTCGTAACATGAGGAGTCTGGTCATTTGGGGCTTCCATGTGTGGTAGTTATGTGGAGTCAAAATGACAATGGATGTGTCCAACATTGAGAGAATAAGACAGAAGAAGGGTCTCTCTAAATTGAAAAAATAGAAAGAAAAAAGCACCCCCCCACACACTATCAAGCTAACTCCCTTACACCACAAAATGAAGCAAAAAATATGAAGAACCAGTGAAAAACCTGAGTTTTAGAAGCAGAGAAGGAGGAAAATAAAGCCTCAACTTTGACACCAAAACTAGGAGCTCAAACGGGCGAATCAATGAATAAGACCTATATCATCACATCCGGCTCGAAAACACCTTTTTGACAATATTTTGTTTTTTGAAAATGGACACTGTATGCTCAAGTTACGGCCAAAAAACCAAGTGCCCCTCCAAAAACCAACTCTCTGGAAAAAAAACCTGACACTGGATAAAATTTGACGTTCAAACGCCCGTCACTGTCCACTGGAAAAAAGTTGACAGCCGTCAAGGCTGTCGCCAAAAAAAATTTCCGGTCACCGGAAATTGCAGAAAACTGCCAAAAAATTCAAATTCGGCCGGAAAATAAAAAATCTGGTGGTTGACGTCAGCATCGTACAGCTGTGTGGCAAGCCACTCCCGGGCAGTTCCCGGGCGGCAGTGCAGAGACTGGCGGCGCCGCCAGTGATGGTGGAGGCCAGCAGGCGGCACGTCGGCAGGGGCTGAGCGCTGGCCGGTGAAGGGTGGCGCCGGGGAGGTGTGCTCCGGTGGCCGCTTCGACAACCCTAAAAACATTTTTAAAAAATGTTTTTTTTATTTTTATTTTTTTTTATTTTTTTTAAATCGTGCCCATACGGCCTGGGAGGCTACGATATTTGCCTGAGGTCACTGTGACCAAAATGGTCAAACTTTATAGTTATTTTGACTCTCTCGGGCCTTTTGAACGCAATGGTGGAGTCTGTTTTTTCTCAAACGGATCCAAAAAATAGCTCCTCCTTCAAAGTGACAGAAAAAACCCAAAGAAGCCGTGGCTGTCATCTTCGAATCGTGGCTTCAAGAACCTTCGAACCAGGCAGTAGCAGTGTGGATCTGATACCATGTAGAAACTGATAAATACTGCTTCGACTTCCAAGACCAATCTACATGCAAAATACTTGTTACAAAGAATGAAGCAAAAGACAAAAAAAATAGAAACCCTTTTGTGCTCAAAAAGTGAGAGCTCAAAATGTATTCAGAGAGTATGCAAAAACAAATACAAGCATTCAACCTTAAAGGTGAATGAAACCCTAAAAAGGGAAAAAGCTAACCTAAGAGAAAGCTTAAGTGAAAAATAGAATATGACTAACTTAATAATTAATATCAACATGATATAATTAATAAGTGAGGAAAACTATATACTCTAACAGATCTGTGGTATCAAGAGGGGGGAGGTTGCCTGATCGACAGGAGGCAATGGATAGGGGGGAGGATCTACACCCAGGGTACAGGGGCAGAGCCAGAGGACTAACCATAGCCAAGGCTATAGACAGTCAATTAGTGGTTTTGTCCAGATGCAGGATGTAGAGAGCTCTGATACAGGAGCCTCTAGACAGGTGCAGGATACAGGGATAGGGATCACTACTGGCACAAGTACAGGTACTCAGACAATAGGAGGCACATTTACACACCTTTGGAGTGCAGGCAGGGGATTTTTGCTATTTTCAGAGCAGGCCCAAGCCAGATTAAGATATACATTGGGGCTCATACAGGTACCCAGTGCAGGGGATGATGAGCAGGATACTGGGATGCAGGATGCGGATGAGCAGACTCCCAGGGGGGCCCAGAGGGACACTAACATATTGTGATGTTGTGCACAGATGATTTGGTTTCGACTTAGAGACCATTTTTGTATGCATATGTATATGAGACACTTTGGATGGACATTGTGGATGTTTTATTCTTTCATGATGTTCAGGCGGGTTTTCAATATATATGATGTAGATTTTTGGCTGGTGTGTATGTGTTTTGAGCTTTGTATTATTTTGGATGCATGATTTATGCTATATGATGTATATGATGGACTTACACATGGGTGATGTAGGATGTGATGCATATTTATAACATGTTGATTATGCAGGATTGATGATGCTTATATATGATTGACTGACGTGTGTGGATGCAAGATGTGATATGGTTTTATGATGGATGGAATGTATGTGCCCATGTTTAATTAAAATGCAATGAAATGTTTATATGATAAAAATGAATGTGATGTTAACAATGTTAGACTAAAATGACCTAACAATGCAAGATTAAAATGAACCTAAAATGAATCTAAAATGGATAAAAAAATGCAAGATTAAAATGAACCTAAAATAATCTAAAGTGGATTAACAATGCAAGATTAAAATGAACCTAAAATAATCTAGAGTGGATTAACAATGCAAGATTAAAATAAACCTAAAATTAATCTAAAATGGATTAACAATGCAAGATTAGAATGATTATGCTAATGCAAGGACTTAATTCAACTTACACATGAATGATAATGCAAATGAAAGATGCACCTAAGATGATCACAAGGAATGTGAAGAATAATGCAACTGGGAATGAATGCAAGAGTGGGGAGCGGAAATGCAACATGTCACTGTCTAACTAGGTTCGGGTTAGCGGTCATGGAAGAAAGGGGATGGGTAAGCATGTGCATAATCAGAATTCAGGCAATAAGGGATGATAGGCGACGGGGAATTTTAAGTTTGTATCAGGGATGAGGGATTAGGTGCATGTAGGATCATGAGGGATTAGGATTTAGATGATTACTGGATCTAGGAATAATTGTAGGATAAGATTGCTTTTTATAGGATCTTTGCTAGGGATATGATGGGGAGAGGGATAAATCATGAAGCTTGAGCGTGGGGTGTACCGAAATGGAACACCACCATGTAGTTTGAGCACTTATTTTGATATAGCAATGCTAGAGACCATGCCAATGTTATTTGGAATGCAAGATCTTGTCACCGGTGTTGCAGACGACTGACACAACAAACACACGGGGGTTTCCCCAACATCACACATGATTCTCGGAGGAGCCATGGTGGAAGTGATGCTAGAGAAGCCCACAAACAAACCACATTTCCCAAGTCCAGCATGCGAACCCAAACGGATTCCATACATGTAAGGGTCATGTCAGACTGAATCACATGAATAAAATGAAAAAGATCAAGCTCCCTATCCTAGGCGCATCCATTTGCAGCATACCATGATATGAAGAGTCATAGAAACCTTGAGGAGGAGAACAACCGAGAGAATCAGGAATTATAACTTAAGAACCAAACTCAAATTTCAACATAAAAAATTCAACCATAAGACGCCTTTTGCCAAATAGATCAAATGATATGGAATGTTGATTGGATTTAGGTCAGTCATGAGGAAGGATACATCCTACAAGGACATGTTGATGGGGGAGATGTCAGATGTGTAGCTGGATGGACAAAAGATGTACTGAGGTTGAATTGATGAATCAAGATTTTCTCAAAAGGGACTTTCCATAGCATAGGATTTGGAATGGAACTAGATCACTTTCTGCAAGGAGACCAATCGAGGACGTGAGATATGTACAGGCGAGACCAGATGCAAGACTGGACTGACATGGACAAGATATGTATAGATGAAAAGCACTGAAAGCTCAGGGATTGGGATAGAATGACATATGTACAATGAGGACTGACAATTATATACATGACTATATGTATAAAAGCTCAGGATAGAGGATAGGAGGACCGATGCGAACTAGTGTGTACGATGAGAGAACACCTAGGGAACACAGACAGAGATTAGGCTAAAGGGAGTGCGATGGGTGGGACAGAGGAGAATGAGATTTTGATAGATAATGATGTAGTCCACTATGTGTGACACCTAATTTCCAGGTTTTCACCACACATACTTGTCCAAGGCGCCTGATTGCTAGGTTTTCACCATTGGACAATTTATTTTCTCTTTTCTTTTCTTTTGATTTTTTGGATTTTTTGGATTTTTTTTACTCTTTTGAATTTTTTGATTTTTTTGTTATCATCAAGGCGTCTGTTTACCATATTTTCACCAAGACAATGATTGTTTCAGAACTTTTTATACTCTTTATGGATTTTTTTAGATGAATGGAATAACTGACCAGTTGTCAGGCATAAAAATGCCTGAGGTGAATAATGTTGACGGGATCATTCAAGGGCTCTCCTTCGGGAGTAGATAACTGATATGCCCCAAAACCAAAGTATGTAGTGACAATATAAGGGCCTTGCCAAGTGAATTCAAACTTTCCCTTCTTTTCTCGATCTGTAACCACTTTCTGATTTTCTTTTAGGACTAGATTGCCTACATGGAACTAGAGTGGGTGGATTTTCTTGTTGTAGCTCCTCTTGAGCCTATTTTGATAAATGACCAGGTGATTGTATGCTTGTTGATTCTTCTCATCCAATAGGTCTAATTGTGTGAGTCTTGCCACATGGTAATCTTCATTAATGACCAGGCCTCTGAGTGACACCCGGAGTGATGGCAGTTCAACCTCGATTGGTAAGATAGCTTTAGCACCGTAGACAAGGGAATATGGAGGGGTGCCTGTGGGAGTGCGATAGGATGTACGATATGCCCTGAGTGCGGGGTTAATTTGGAGGTGCAAGTCATGACCAATACCATTGACAACCTTCTTGAGGATCTTGAGAAGGGTTTTATTAGTTTCCTTAGCTTGGCTGTTACCTTGGGGGAAATATGGACTGGAGTAGAGATGATGGATATGGAGGCATTCACACAGATCATCTACATGTTGGTTTTCAAATGTTGTTCCATGATCTGTGAAGATGGTGGAAGGGATGTTGAAGTAGCATATGATGTGGTAGAGGATGAACTTGGAAATTTTGATGTCTGTCATGAGGATGAGTGGGATTGCTCTGACCCACTTTGTGAAGTACTTAGTGGCCGTGATGATGCATTTATGACCCTCAAAAGACAGGGGTGATCTTACCAACGAGCTCAAAACCCCAACAACAAATTGACCAATATGGCACGATGGGATGTAGATCTTGTGTTGGGTTATGTATCAGATTAGCATGCTGCTGACAAGATAGGCACTTCTTCACAAATTCGCAAGCATCATGCTCCATGGTAGGCTAGTAGTATCTGATCCTGAGAAGTTGTTTGGCCAAGACCATTCCACTTGTGTGGGCACCACAGATTTTAGCGTGCACTTGTTACAACACCTGGGCAGCTTCAGTTTCGTCTAGACACCTGGAGAGAACGTTGTGATAGCCTTAATGATATAGGGTATTAGCCACAATGGTGTAGTGGGAAGCTCTGGGAATTAGGTTCTGGTGTTGGTTGTTTGTGAGGTGGGGGGATATGATACGACTTTTCATATAAGTGTGGACTTTTCATATAAGTGTGGATGTCATGGTGCCATATGGACTGGGGACCAACCAAGACACATACCTAATTAACATCATCATTCTCATATGCGAGCGCATGAAGTTACTTGACTAAGAATTCATACTACGTGGCGTCATGTGGAATTTCCAAGAGGGACCTGATAGTAGCCATTGTATCAGTGACCTTGTTTTTTAAGCGTGGTACTTGTGTGATCTGAAGGTTGAGGAAGTGCTCCTTCATTTTATCCACCATTTCTTTGTAAGGCAATACGTTATCATCTTTTGTTTGGAATTCATCTAAGACTTGCTTGATGATAAGTTGGGAATCACTGAAGACCTATATCTTAGTTATGTTCCATTGGATATCCATACTAAGCCTAGCGACTAGTGCCTCGTACTCTGCTATGTTGTTTGTGCATGGAAATCCCAGTTTGAATGATTTGGGGATACAGTCACCTTGAGGGGTAACAAACAGTATGCCTGCACCTGAACCGTGGGTTGTATAAGATCCATCGAAGTAGAGATTTTGTGTTGGTGGTTCTTCTATCATGCACAGGTGTTCGTTGGGGAATTCTGTGACTAGAGGATAAGAATTGACTAATGGTTCCTTTTCCAACTGATCTGTAATAACCTGTCCCTTGATTGCTTTCCTGTCAACATATTGGATATCGAATTCACTCAAGAGCATAACCCATTTAGCCATTCGGCCTATGAGAGTTGTCTTTGAGAGCAGGTACTTGAGTGGATCTACCTTTGAGATGATCTTGATGATGTGACTAAGCATGTAATGGTGAAGCTTCTGAGTGGCAAAAACCATGGCTAAGCATGCCTTCTCCATGGGTGTGTAATTAAGCTCATAGCCCACCAACGTGTGGCTGATATAATATATCACCCTCTCTTTACCGTTGTCATCTAACTGGGCCAGGAGTGCCCCTAGTGTTGTGGTTGTTGCAGAGATGTGTAGAATGAGAGGTTTACCTGGTGGAGGCAGTACTAAGATGGGTTGATTTTCCAGGTATCCCTCAGTCTTTTCAAAACTTTGCTGACAAAGAGGATCCCATTTGAAGTTACTGTCCTTTCGTAGGAGATGTGTGAATGACTCACA
Source organism: Thuja plicata (assembly GCA_018584345.1). NCBI lineage: Eukaryota > Viridiplantae > Streptophyta > Pinopsida > Cupressales > Cupressaceae > Thuja > Thuja plicata. The sequence goes on from MU225392.1 coordinate 3,227,728, forward strand.
TTTATCGATGAGTTGTGAGATGAAGCATCGTACTGATTGGAGTTTTACCTGTAAACTACACAACTATCTGAGCGTCTTTGGTGGAGGCATCTCCATAATGGCCTTGACCTTCTTAGGATCTATTTTTATGCCTCTTCATGATACAATGAATCCAAGAAGCTTTCCTGATGTGACCCCAAAGACACATTTCTTGGGGTTGAGCATGAGACCATAGTGACCAATCTGATCAAATACGCACTCCAATACTTTCATGTGATCTTCCCTCCTAATTGATTTGGCTAGAATGTTGTCCACGTAATCTTCAAGGATCTTGTGGATCATGTCATGGAAGATAACTGTTATGGCTCTTTGATATGTTGCCCCTGCATTCTTTAAGCCAAATGGCATCATATTGTAGCAGAAGGTCCCCTAGGGAGTTGTTAATATTGTCTTATGTTGATCTTCTTCTATGATGCGGATATGATTATATCTAGAAAAATTGTCCATGAGAGAAAACATGTCATGTCCAACGGTAAGATATACGATCATGTCAATATTGGGTAGGGGGAAATCGTCCTTTGGGCATGCTTTGTTAAGATCTCGAAAGTTTGTACATATCCTGATTGATTTTTCAAGTTTGGATACTGGCACCATGTAAGAGATCCACTCTGAATAGTCAATGGTGCAGATGATTTTAGCTTACAGGAGTTTTTACAATTCCGCCTTGACTAGTAATGCTTCCTTGGGATGCATCTTGCAGAGTTTCTGCTTTACTGGTTTGACATTTGGATCCACGACTAGATGGTGAACCACCAGGTTAGGGTCCAATCTCATCATGTGGGAATAAGACCATGCAAACTTGTCTATAGACTCCCATAGAAGAGTAGTGAGAGCTATTTCTTCACCTTCTGATAGTGATGCTGCGATGTAAGTGACATTGGAAGTCTCTTTTGTACCCAAGTTGATAGGCTTGGTTTCTTCTATGAGAATGGATGACTACTCAGGCCTGTAATCATGGATGAGAGGAAGAGAAGGGTCTCCATCCTCTGGTGCCTCAAAGAGGTTTTCACCAATGGATATGCCCTTTGTTTTTTTTGTTTTTTGCGATAAGATAGCGCCCCAGAGGGGTTTTCACTAGGGGATCAATTTTTCTCTTTTTTAATTTTTGTTTTCTATTTAATTTTTGCGGCTAGAGGCCTCCTCTTCCCCAAAGCATGCCTTTGGATCCAATTTGTATACATGTACTGATTCATTCCCCCAGACATGTTTTTGTTCAACTACCCCCATAAATCTTAGGAGCACGACCTCGCTTTGGAACTCATCAATGTGTAGGACACTTGGTTGGTCCCAGTCTATGAGTTCGGGATGGATAAGGGGAAGGTCAATGAAATTAATGGTGAGTTGGCTGAAGATAGAGTTGCCTAGGAAGGTTTCATCATCGAGGACATCGTCGTAAGATCTTACAATTTTCTCTTCTAGGGCATCTTTGATTTCAACGATAATTTCACCAAGGGTATTGCGATAGGTGTAGTTATTTTCATTGGTGCCCCTAGTTGTGGAAGAGCCAAGACCAAGGCCCTGATGCCTTTCTCACTAGGTGGGTTCAATAGGAGTTTTCATGTTGGGTTCTTCATAACCTAAGATGTCTCTTGGTAGTTCCATTTTTTTGTAGCTAGTTTGTGAGTTGTAGGATATTTTCCCTTGAAGTAGTTGAGGAGATCCTTATCGGGGGGTGGCGGATCCTTATAAAGCCACTGGTTGATTTTTGGTGCCATCTCCTGGCCATTCAAAATGTCATGGGAGATGAAAGTAGTAGGGACCAATTGTTTTGGTTGCGGCTTATTTTGATTTGTTGTGTTTTTGTCTGGTCTTCCTTGGGTATACAGATCAGATGGCAAGGCACTCACTGTGAAGGCATCAAGGTTGTACTCTCCACAACCCTTGTTGTTGATCTTGACTATGGAAAGAGTGAATGAGAGGATTGTCTCTAGGTTTGAATGGGTTCAATAAGAACTGACGACAAAGGTGCCAATGTCAGTCCCGGGACAATGATTGGAATGTGGGAAGGAGGCCTCCAACACACGACAATATGCAAAGGGTTGGGGATCTGCACAGATGGTGACTTTAGTGCCGCTATGTGGGAATTTTATGCACTAATGGTGGGTGGGTGGGACGGATTGCATATAATGGATCCATGGGTGTCCAAGGAGGATATTGAAGGGAAGGTCAAGATCAATAACGTGACATACTATATCTTGGACTGCAAGGCCCAGCTGGATGGGTAATGATTGTGTCTTCAAAAGTGTGTTCCAGATTGTCATAGGATTTGATGGTGATGACATCATTCATTATATCTTCTTTGGTACACCCTTACTGTTTGATAAATTTCAAAGTACATAGATTAAGGGTTGAACCATTATCTATCATGACCCGCTTGATGGAAAAATCTTTAACCATGACGGCGATGCGGAGAGGGAGGTTGTGATCACGTTCATTACAAGGCATGTTTGTTGGTTTGAAGGAAATACTAGAAGATGTGGATAGGTGGCCAACGAGGTTTTGGAATTGTGTAGGGTTGATGTTGCTGGGGACATGTGATTCTTATAGGGCTTTATTGAGGATTTCTTGATGGATGGGTGAAGTGCAGAGAAGGTCCAGGATGGAGATTTGGGAAGGAGTATTCCCTAGGTGTTCCAATAGGTTGCACTGGTTACTAGTGGATGGAGCAATACTAGCACTTGCAACTGATATTCTGCCTTGGCGAGTGGTAACTGCGCATTGGCTATATGCACCCTTAACGTGAATGACATTGACTGAGGACTTTACTTAGGATATGTAGCCAATGAGGTTATCATAGTTGATATACACACTGATATAATCCTTTTTTCCAGCATTGTCTCCTTGCTTTCCCTTCCCTTCATTGGAGGGTTGAGCGGGGTTGGCAAGCCCTTTACCAAAGTTGTGTTCAGGAAACACATTTTGATAGATTTGAAGGCTTGCATTTGGCGATGGTTGGGAAGGAGAGTCTACTGTGATCTCCTTACAGTAAATGAGGTCTTAGATGTAGTGTTTCAACTTCATGCATTTTATGGTGGTGTGTCCTTTAACATGATGGTAGTCACAGTATTTTTTGTCTTTGTACCATGCAAGCTTAGGTGATGATTCATCAAATGGTTGTGTTTGTGGGTACATGATTAGATTATCTTTAGCCATTCTCTGGAAAATTTCATCTATGGGTTCACCCAAGGGGGTAAATGTACATTTTTCTGCATTCTATGCTCGAGGCTTCGGTTGTTCATGTGGGAATCATATGGCATTTGTCTGATTTTGGGGATTATGACAGTTCTGCTGATAGATTGTCCCAACCGAGGGATATGACTGTGCGGGTTGTTGATATGTATTTTTCTGAAAAGGAGGTTGTTGGTATGTTTGTGTAGGTGCTTGGGGACCGACCACCATGATTTAAACATGTTTGGTGTTAGTGGCTCCATTAGTGATTGTGTTCTTGTTCTTGTTCTAGTACCGTGATCGATCATTATTGTTTATGTTGAGTTGGGGTTCTTTGTAATGCTTCATGGCACCGTCTTCTATGAGCCTTTTCCTTGGATTTCTTGATAATTCTATAGGCAGTTCGTGCACATGTGATGGGATAGTTTGGGATGGATATTGTTAATGAAGATCATAATGAGATTTTTCTCTGGAGGTTGATACAACAATCTCGTAGTGAGTCCCTGCCAACATTGTACGTTGTCTACCAAGATTTCCCCTCCTATCTGTTTGGAGTTGCATAAGTCTAAGAGGGAGAGATTGCTCTCGATATTATGTGCATATTGGGCCACAAATTTCTCTAATAGTTCTACAAATGTGGAAACTGTGCTATAGGGGATTTTATAGAACCACTCAAGAGCGGTCCCTCCCAAGCTTTTAGGGAACCAACACATGAGGAAAATGTCGTTGTAAGCCACTTCTTGGCATGCCATGTAAAAATCTTTGACGTGGTTGACGAGATCTCCCCTTCCCCTGCATTTATCAAACTTGGGTGTCTCGAAGTGCTTGGGGAAGGGTACAATGGTGATAGATCGATCAAATGGGTATGGACACACCTCTTTGAACTTGAATGTTTTAACCTTGGTCCCTGATTTTAGCTCCTTGAGAGCGCTCTTCATTTATTCCCACTCTTGATTGATTTGTTGGGGAGGGTTATTGACTCTGATTGTATTGGTTCCCGAGATGTGATATGGATCAAATGGTGCTGGTGAATATGGGGGATATTATGGAGGATACTGTGGTGTGTGATAGGGAGACTAATGAGCAGCATAGGCAGGTTGCTACGGTACATTTAAGGCCGCAGAACTGAGAGACACTTTACCTAAAGTTGAGTTAGCATTCAAGGCAACTGTGCACAAGACCAAAAAGACCTTATCTGGAAATGAAAGCACCAACAGTAATGACCTAAGGGAAGAACTTGGAGCCTATGCTGATGAATGGGAACATATACATGAAGAAGAAAGAAAGCTAGATGAAGTTGTGGCACTAATTGCTAGGAGAGAAAAGAGAGGTAAGGGAAAGTTTGAAAGCAAATTACCTTTGAAATCTTTTTCATGTAACAATATTGGTCATTTTGCATCTAGATGTCCTACAAGAGTTCCAAAGCACAAACCTAAGTTTTTCAAGTCTAACTATTCAAAAGACAAGGAATGTTATTATGCTAGTGAGGGTATATCTGATGGTGATGGTGACTATGATGAAATTGGATTTATTGCTATTAGGGACGATGAACCTATGCATGAAGAAAAACCTTAGTATCCCGAGTTGAAAATAAATCTGAATGGGTTATAGATAGTGGTTGTTCACATCATATGACTGGATATAAAAACAAATTTGTGAGTTTGAAAAGACATGATGGTGGTGTTGTTAGATTTGGTGACAATACTCCTAAGCTTATTATTGGAGTTGGATCTATTTCTTTGGATGGAAAGACTAACACTGACAATGTATTATTTGTTGATGGACTTAAGCATAATCTATTGGTTGTTGGACAGTTAGTAGACAAGGGTTATCAATTGAAATTCATTGATGGGAAATTCTCTATCATAAGTAAAGCAGGAGACTTGATCGCATCTAGTATTAAATCCAGAGGTAAAGTATTTGAATTGAACACATCTGAAGCTTTTTGTTTGATTGTGAAGGTTGATGACAGTTGGTTAAGGCACAAAAGATTTTGTCATGTTAATTTTGATAACATTATGAAGGCAAGTATGACAAAATAAGTAAGAGATCTACCTAAAATTGTAAAGCCATATAACACTATGTGTAGAGTGTGTTATGGGGAAGAAAACTAGAAGCACCTTCAAAAACAAAGCTTATTCAGCAAAAGAGAAGTTGGATCTGGTGCATACAGATCTATGTGGTCCTACAAAAACAAGATCATACTATGGTGAAAGGTACTTTATACTATTTGTTGATGACTTTTCTAGAATAATGTGGGTTACATACTTAAGAGAGAAATCTGAAGCATTTGACAAATTCAAGTTATTCAAAGAAAAAGTTGAGAATGAATTTGGTTTTAAGATAAAGTGTTTGAGATCAGACAGAGGAGGAGAGTTTACTTCAGAACTATTTAATACATACTGTGAAGAGCATGGAATATATAGATAGACATTAGCCCCTAGAACTCCACAATAGAATGGGATAGCAGAGCGAAGAAACAAAACTATATTAGATGCTATAAGGACTATATTGCTGGAAGGAAATGTGTCACATGTTCATTCACTGAAGAGAAGCAGTTGGCACTGCTATGTACACACTGAACATAATTCAGATTAGAGAAGGTACAAGTAAGACTCCTTATGAATTATGGTTTGATCATACACCTACTGTAAAATATTCCAGAATATTTGGTAGTAAATTTTATATCAAGAGACATGATGAAATAGGCAAGTTTGATGCTAGAAGTGATGAAGGAATATTTCTTGGTTATTCCACTAAGAGTAAAGCATATAAATGTTTCAATCTGAGATTGAGAAAGCTAATTGAAAGCGCCAATGTGAGGATAGATGAAAAGTTTCAGATTTAGGAAAGGATGTATGATTGTGGTCAGATTACAAAAATGAAAGAGGTTACTGCTGAACCTAAAGAATCTTTGATGATTGACAATGAGATTGAAGATGAACAGACTAAAGCTACTGAGATGCTGAAGACACCAAGGTATGTTAAGAAGAACCATCCTGAAGATCAAATTATTGGTGATGCAAGTAAAGGTATGATGACTAGATCTAGAGCTAGAGATGAGATCTATTTGATTTCTCAAGTTGAACCAAAGACTACTGATAAAGTATGTAGAGATGAATCTTGGACTAAAGATATGGAAGAAGAACTTGAACAGATAAAGAAAAAAAATACTTGGGAATTGGTTCCAAGATCTAAGAACAAAAGTGTGACTAGTACTAAATGGCTTTTCAAAAATAAGATGGATGAGGAAGGGAATGTGGTAAGAAACAAGGCAAGACTAGTATGTAAAAGCTATTCACAACAAGATGGCATAGACTATGAATAAACATTCGCTCCCATTGCTAGATTGGAAGTTGTGAGGTTATTTCTTGCTTATGTTGCACATAAAGACTTTAAGGTTTATCAGATGGATGTAAAGTCAACATTCTTGAATGGTGATCTAGAAGAAGTTTACATTGAGCAACCTGATGGTTTTCCTTTGACAGATAATGAAAACATGGTTTGCAAACTAAAGACGATATTGTATCGACTGAAACAAGCACCAAGAGCATGGTATGCAAGACTGGATAAATATCTACTTCATCTTGGTTTCAGAAAAGGTAATGCAGACAGTAATTTATATGTGAGAACTGATGAAGATGGAATCTTAATTGTAGAAGTTTTTGTTGATGATATCATTTTTGGAGGCAATGATAAGATGAGTAAGAAGTTTGCTAAAGAAATGGAAAATAAATTTGAGATGTCAATGATTGGTGAGATGAAATTTTTTCTTGGTTTGCA
>MU225392.1:3245076-3272944 GCA_018584345.1 Thuja plicata
AATTGTCAAAAAGGTAAAATGACAAAATCTAGTTTCAAAAGTAAAATCCATACATCTGATGATATTCTAGAATTAGTCCATACTGATTTATGTGGACCTATGAGGACAAAGAGCTATTATGGAGATAAATATTTTAATCTCTTTGTTGATGATTACTGTATAATGATGATAGTCATGTTTCTAAAAGAAAAATCTGAAGCGTTCAAGATGTTTAAATGGTACAAGGCTATGGTAGAAAAATAGAGTGGTAAGCATCTAAAATGTTTAAGATCAGATAGAGGAGGAGAATTTATATCAGATGAATTCACTACTTTCTGTAATGAGCACGGTATAAAAAGACAGGTTTCTACACCAAGAACACCACAACAAAATGGGATTGCTGAGAGAAGAAACATATCAATAGTTGACTATACAAGAACACTGATGATAGAGAAGGACATCACCCAGATCTTCTGGAGAGAAGCTATTAGAACTGTTGTCTATACACTTAATAGAGTACAATTGAGAAAGGACTCAAAGAAGACTCCTTATGAACTATGGTATGGTAAAACGCCCAATGTAAGTTACTTCAAAATATTTGGCAGTCAATGTTATGTCTTAAAAGATAATAGAAATGCAAAGCTTGATGCCAAAAGTGATGAAGGTATTTTTCTGGGGTATTCTACCAAAAGCAAATCTTTTAAATGTCTAATCAAGGCTTCTAACAAAATAGTTGAAAGTGCAAATGTGAAGATTGATGAATTTGCAGAAAAGAATGAACTGAAAAGCACAAAAGAACCAGAAGACTACAACAAGTTTGTGTACTATGAAGAACCCATAACTCTACCCAAGCAACAATGCTTAAATCCAAAGCAACAAAATGTTGTAACTGACAGTCAGAATGTTGTTACCGACGGTTAGGATATTGATCAAGATAATCTACAAGGTAATGAAGATCAAGCTAATATACAAAGAGCTATACCTATGCTTGCAAGATATGTAAGAAGGAACCATCCAGAGGACCAGATCACAGGAGATAAGAAAGCTGGTACAAGAACAAGAAGTAAGTCTTTAAACTCAAATTGCTTGATTTGTGAGTTTGAACCAAAATCAGTCAATGCTGCACTAGATAATGAAGAATGGATAAGTGCTATGAATGATGAGATTGAATAGATTGTGAAGAACAAGACATGGTCACTTGTGCCAAGACTAGATGACAAGAATGTCATCGTTACAAAATGGATATTCAGGAACAAACTGAACAAGAATGGAGAAGTCACAAGGAACAAAGAAAGACTAGTATGCAAGGGGTATGCACAAGAGGAAGGTATAGACTATGGAGAAACCTTTGCACCTGTTGCTAGGCTAGAAAGAGTAAGAATTCTACTTGCTTATGCTGCATACAAAGGATTTAAAGTATATCAAATGGGCGTCAAGTCAGCATTCCTAAATGGAATACTTGAAGAAGAGGTATACATTGAGCAACCAGAAGGGTTTGTGGATCCAGATAAGAGGAACATGGTATGTAGACTTCACAAAGCCTTGTATGGATTGAAACAAGCTCCCAGAGCCTGGTATGAACAAATTCATTCCTATCTAATAAGTATTGGATTCATAAGGACTAGTAAAAACAATAATCTTTATTTGAAAGAAGATACTAATGCTAACACTTTGATTGTTGAAATATTTGTTGATGAAATCATATTTGGAGGAAATGATATGCTATGCAAATCATTCGTTGATGAAATGAGCAAAGAATTTGAGATGTCTATGTTTGGAGAGATCAAGTTCTTTCTTGGTCTACAGATCATTCAACAAAGTGAAGGTATTTTCATTACACATTCCAAATACATCAAAGAAGTTCTGAAAATATTCAAGATGGAAGATTCCAAACCTGTTGGAACACCGATGGCTACTAGATGCAAATTAACAAAGGAAGACAAGACAACAGACATAAATCTGACTCTATACAGATTAATGATAGGAAAACTCATGTATGTTGTACACACTAGACCAGATATTGCACATGCAATAGGGATTGTTGCTAGATTCTCTGCTAACCCCAGGGAATCACATATAACTGCTGTGAAAAGAATTATAAGATATCTAAAGAATACTGAGGAATTTGGATAATGGTATAGTAGAGAAGGCAAATTTGAACTAAAAGTGTTTACTGACGCTGATTGGGCTGGAAATCTTGATGACCGAAAGAGCACAACTGGAGGAGCATTCTTTATGGGTGTCAAACTTGTCACATGGATTAGCAAGAAGCAAGGATGCATCTCTCAGTCTACTGTAGAAGTAGAATATGTTGTTGCTGTTGCAAACTACTCAAATATTGCATGGATCAAACAGTTGCTGGAAGGTATGCATATGAAGATCATAGAACCAGTAATTATCTACTGTGATAACACTAGTGCAATAAATATTTCTAAGAATCCAGTCATGCATGCAAAGACTAAACACATTGCCATCAAGTATCATTATTTAAGAGAACAAGTTCAAGAAAAAGAGGTCATACTTGAATATGTGCAATCAAAAAAACAATTGGCTGATATATTCACCAAGCCACTGCCCAAGGATGCATTTGAGTACCTGAGAAAAAGACTAGGGGTCAAACCCATGTCTACTAGTCAGTAAAAGGACTGTAGGCTGCATCAGCCATATATTATTAGAATATCATTCATGATTGATGCAAGAAGAAAATGAAATTCAAAGCTACATCTATATACAGAAAGGTATATATCATAATCAAGCACCAGAACATATTGTTGTATTGATGATGAATAAGGGAAATTCAAGGAATATATTATGGAGAGAAGAAACTATTTGACAGAATGTCAGATATTTGAAAAATATTTGTTTAGCATTATTTTCAAAGGGAGAGGATGTATCCATATTATCATCAGAAACTATTCATTAACAGATTACTCCAAACAGGGAGAGATCATATCCATAGGGAGAGTATTTGTATAAAAGTTGCAAGCAAAAGACACTGACATCAAGCAACAAAAAAGTCAAAAGAGAGAAATTGACACAAACAGAGGTCACAACACATCAGAAGAAGAAACAAAGAAAGCTGCAAGAATCAAATCTAAGCTAACACGGAGCTTACCGACGGTCAGACATTTTTATCAATTATCAAAACAAACTATTGGTAATTTGATGAATCTCAACAATTGTATTTCATATTGTATTAGAAATAGTATAGTGTGATAATATAGCGTGTTGCCATTAATGTCAAAGGGAGAGATTGATGGAATGTAACTGATTGAATGTTTGATAATGTTAAGTTGAAGATGATGCAAAACATTAAATCAGTTAATGGTTTGTATTGTCATTGATGTCAACTTGATATCATCTGTGTGGTCATACACATTATGCCAAAGACTTCAGAGAATCAATTGAACAATGATTATGCTTTTAGTAATGCATAAAAGTTATGTATTCACTAAGTGACAGACAACACCGACAGAGTGCACACCACTTGTAAAGACAGAGATAAAGTCACAGTGATGCCCGACGAGCAGAAGACAATGTTTCCCGATGAAGCAGAATCACAGGATGCCTGACAAGCTGAAAACAAAGTTACCCAACGAGCAAGATCCAATGATGCCCAACGGATGAAGAATTCAAAGCTAACTGAAGTTACACCGACGGAACTGGCAGTTGTCACCGGTGACGAACTGCAGAATTGACTGACAGAATAGAGAGATCAGAAAATGACAAAATATCTAATTGGCAGAGCTTAAAGATAGACTTAACTAATTTTTTTATTTGTTTTATTCAACCACAATTAAGTAATTGATTTATATAGTTGGCAAGAAGATAACTATGAGATAAATTAGGAGTTAAATCCGTAAATCAAATTGGCTAGATTGTTTTTCACGCCAAGAATCAAGAATCAAGAATTAAGGAATATCATGTCTATATAAGAGACAAGCATAATTCATTTCTGCATGCACTCAGATACACAGGGGAGTGAATTGAAAGAAGATGCTGAAGAGAAACTGGTGAAGGATAAACTTCATACAATCCTAATCAATCAAGCTAAGGAAGAGCTAAAGAATTTTGCAGACACCGACGAACAGTGAAGTACAAATTCACAAAGCATGAATCTTGAAGTACAAAGGAATTGAATTGATACATTGATCAGAGAGGTATTGTACATAAATAGATCTGAATATCTGCAATTCAAAGTTGCATTAGAAATAGGTCATTGTGTTTCAGTTTAACCATTGAAGCATTAAGTCTCTTACCAAAGCAGGACTTAACCGTCTTGTATAATTGAGGTATATCCTAATAGATTACCAAAAAGGTTGGTTCATGATAGTAGCAGCGGTCTTACCTAAAGCCTATTGACAGTCTAAGAAGGAGACTGATTCAAGGATGGTAGTAAGATTAGCATAAAGCCTATTGATAGTCTAAAGACTGATTCAAGGATGGTAGTGTAGATGTCAGATACTAAGTGACAACCTATATATAAAAATCCTCTAACAAGGTCACACTTAACAGTGTGTTTGTAACCTTTAACAGGGTTGGCTCCTAACAGGGCTTACTTCAGAAGAGTGAAAATTCGGGGTACCGGTCCCAGTGGTTTTTCCCTTAACAAGGTTGCCACATTAAAATCCATGTGTTATGTGTGTATGGTTTATTACTTTATTGTTTTAAATTTTACATATGCATTTTTGGTTTGATTGGTATACTCTGCATATTTACAAAGTATCGGTAAATAATTTTTACTGCTTATCGGTAATCAAGGAGAATAAGGACAAACAAGGTAAACCGACAGACAGTTAATTATTTCAAGTATTTCAAGGCATACATCTTGTAGGGACTTAATAATTTGAGGTGTATAAATTTGTGGATTAAAGTTTAAAGGATAAATTTTTGAGACCACTGATTCACCCCCTCCCCCCTCTCAGTTATTACTAACAAAATTTAACTTCTTTATTATACCATAAACCATAGTCTTCGGTATTCTTTAGATATCTTAGAATTCTTTTAACAACATTCATGTGTGATTCCTTGGTATCAGTAGAGAATCTTGCAACTAAACCAACTGCATGTGCTACATCTAGTCTTGTGTGTACAACATACATTAGCTTGCCAATCATAGATCTGTATAAGGTATGATTTACCTCAGTTGTCTTGTCTTCCTTTGTAAATTTACATCCGGTTTCCATAGGTGTTCCAACTGGTTTGGAGTCATCCATTTTGAATCTCTTCAGGACTTCTTTGATGTGTTTGGATTGTGTGATGTAGATGCCTTCATCCTGTTGTAGAATCCGTAGACCAAGAAAAAATTTGATCTCTCCAAACATTGACATCTCAAATTCTTTGCTCATTTCATCTACAAATGATTTGCATAACATATCATTACCTCCAAATATGATACCATCAACAAATATTTTAGCAATCAAGATCTTATCATCGGTATCTCCTTTCAAATATAAATTGTTGTTATCACTTGTTCTTACAAATCCAGTACTAATGAGATAAGAGTGAAGTGTTTTATACCATGCTCTTGGTGCTTGTTTCAATCCATACAAGGCTTTGTGTAGTCTACAAACCATGTTCCTCTTGTTAGGATAAAAAACCCTTCAGGTTGTTTAATGTATACCTCTTCTTCTAGTATTTCAATCAGAAATGTAGATTTGACATCCATTTGGTATATCTTGAATCCTTTGAATTCAACATAAGCAAGTAGAATTCTTACTCCTAGTCTAGAAATGGGTGAAAAGGTTTCTCCATAGTTAATACCTTCTTCTTGTGCATACCCCTTGCATACCAGTCTTGCTTTGTTCCTTATGACTTGTCCATTCTCATTCAGTTTGTTTCTGAATATCCATTTGGTACCAATGACATTTTTGTCTCTCGGTCTAGGTACTAATGTCCATGTTTTGTTCTTTTCAATCTGCTCAATCTCTTCATTCATTGCAATGACCCATTCTTGATTCTCAAGTGCAGTATTAACAGATTTAGGCTCAAAATAAAAAATCAAACACCTAGTGTTCAGTGACTTACTTCTTCGTTCTCATTCCAACTCTTTTGTCTCCTATGATTTGGTCCTGCGGATGGTGTCTTATGACATACTTGGAAAGTATAGGTTCAGATATCTATTCATCATTCTGATCATCATCTTGATCTTCATTTTGATCTTTATCGCTTGGTTCATCATTGTGAGCAATTTCTTGATTTTTGGTGTGTGCAGCCTATTTCTTGAGTACATTTTTATGTTGTTTGGTAGCGATATACTATTACTCGGGCAGAGTGTTAGGTTCTTCACTATAGATAAATCTATTGTAATCTTCTGGTTCCTTTATGATTTTCTCATCATTTTTCTCAGCAAATTCATCCACTTTGACATTTGCACTTTTAATGATTTTGTTAGAGGATTTGGTTAGACATTTATAAGCTTTGCTTTTGGTAGAATAACCTAGAAATATTCCTTCATCATTTTTGGAGTCAATTTTCCCATTTCTATCATCTTTCAATATATAACATTGACTTCCAAAAATTCCAAAGTAACTTACATTTGGTGTGTATCCATACCATAGCTCATAAGGTGTCTTATTGGTGTCTTTCTTCAATTGAACTCAGTTTAATGTATAGACAACAGTACTTACAACTTCTCTCCAGAATGTTTCTATGATGCCCTTTTCAATCATTAGTGTTATAGCACAATCAACAATTGATCTGCTCCTTTTAGCAATCCCATTTTTTTGTGGTGTTCTAGGTGCAAAAACCTGTCTTTGAATTCCATGCTCATTACAAAAGTTAGTGAATTCATCTGAAATAAATTCTCCTCCTCTATCTGATCTTAGAAATTTTAGTTCTTTTCCACTTTGTTTTTCAACTATGGATTTATACCATTTAAACATCTTAAATGCTTCTGATTTCTCTTTTAAGAACATGAAAGTTATCATTCTAGAATAATCATCAACAAATAGAATGAAGTATTTATCACCATAATAGCTCTTTGTTCTCATTGGTCCACATAAGTTAGTATGGACTAACTCTATAATAACATTATATGTGTAGGTTTTTCTCTTGAAACTAGACTTTGTCATTTTTCCTTTTTGACAATTCTTGCACATGACATGGTCAGGTTTTGACATGCTCGGTAAGCCTCTTACTTTCATTTTCTTTCTTATCCTAACCATGTTGTCAAAATTCACATCACATAAGCTTTTATGCCACAACCAGATGTCTTCATTTCTAGCCGATAAACAAGTGGTCTCAATATTATCAAGATAGAATAGGTTACCTTTTGTTTGTTCACCAGTACCGATCAAAATTCCTATTTCATTATAGATCTTTGCCTTTTTGTTCTCAAATGCAACTCGGTGACTTGTGTTATTTAGCTGTGAAACACTCAATAGATTATAGTTAAATCCTTTCACCTAATATGCATTTTCACATCTGATCAGATTATTCAACATGATTGTCCCTTTTCCTTCAACTGGACAAGGTGAGTCATTACCCATCCTAACTAATCCACCATTATAATATTCAAAAATTTCAAACTTTTCCTTATCTCCAGTCATGTGGTGAGTACAACCACTATCAATAATCCAGACATCATTCTTGCTAACTTTAGATATGAGTGTAGTTTCAACATACCTTTCTTCTTCATATGAATCATCCTTCATATCAACAAATACTACCTCAATGTCCTCACCAGATGCGATGTCAGTATTCTCAGCTTTGTTCTCAACTAGGTAACAAGCCTTCTTACCTTTGTCCTTGTAGTATCGTTTATCTCTTCTGTCAGATTGTTGATTTCTTTGGTAATCTCTGTCATCACTTCTATTAAACTTCTTTTCATAAGATTTGTCATTGTTTCTTTCATCTTTTCTCTTGTTAGGGCATCTAGCAACAAAGTGTCCAATTTCTTTTCAATTAAAACAGACCAATGGTAATTTACCTTTTTATCTACCTTTTCATCTTTTCAATCTTCTAGCCATTAGTGATTCAATTTCATCAAGTTCTTGTTCATCACTATCACTTTCACTATCATTTCTCATAGTGTGTTTATACTTGATTTACTTATTTTCCAAGAAGATTTGAACGCAGTGTTCACTAGATGGTAAGACATTGTTGTCATAGTTATTCATCTCAAATGAAATAAGTCTACCAATCAAACTATCATGAGTAACATTGTTATTTTCTAATGCTCCCAATTCTTGAATTGCAAATACTCTAATAGCATAAACATGCAGTAAGGTTATCAGAATTTTACTTACCATTGTTTCTTCTTTGAGCACACCTCCTACTCCTCAGATAGAATTAACAACCTCTTTGATTCTACTGTTGTACTAAGTGATGTTCTCTCCATCTTTCATTCTAAGTTCATCAAACTTTCCTCTTAGGCTTTCAGCTTTAGCTCCCAACATATTTTTATCTCCTCCATGTACCAGCTTGAGTTTGTCCCACATTTTCTTTGCAGTGGTGCATGATTTGACATCTTCAAATTCAGCATCGAAGAGTGAAGAAGTAAGTTCTATCATCATAGATTTGTGTTCATGTTTCTATCTCAATTGATCAACTTTTGGAGGTCCAGTAGGTAACACAAATTTAGTATCCAAGTACTGTGTAACATCATTTCCAATACCTGATAGGTGGAGTCTTATTCTGCTTTTCCATGATGCAAAGTTTTCTTTGTTCAACTTAGGCACATCCCTTTTACTCATCTTGTGATCTTTAGCTTGAGTCTTGAAAATCCCTTCCAAGCACCAAAGCTCTGATACCAATTGTTAAAATAACTGAGAGGGGGTGGGGGTGAATTAGTGGCCTCAAAATTTAATCCAATAATCCCAATCAAAACTTTATATCACAAATATAATACCTCTAGTTATATTTAGTTCTACAAGATGTATGCCTTTAAGTAATCTTAACAAATGTATACTGCTCGGTGAATATATTGTTTATCCTTTTTCTAATCTTTACCGAATAGTAGTAAATAAATTTAGTGTTTACCGATCAATCCTATTTTAGTAATGTGTAAAGCAAAACATCAAAGCAATGAACCATATACACATTTGACACATGGATTTTTAACGTGGAAACCCTGTTAGGGGAAAAACCACTTGGGACTGGTAACCCAAAATTTTCACTCTTCTGAAGTGAGCTCGGTGAAGAGCCAACCCTTTTAAAGGTTACAAACACACTGTTAAGTATGACCTTGTTAGAGGATTTAAAACCATTGGTTAGTATTTTGACCTTGTGCATTCACTATGCTGTCAATAAGTAAAAACTTTTTGATACTCTGTAGTATCTCAATACATTAAGGACTATTAAATTCCACTCAGTTAAGAGATTTTTTGAATCAATGGTTAAACTAGAATAGTGAATGATCTATTCATAAGTACAACTTAAACATGCAGATTTTAAGATCTATTGTAAGTCCATAATACCTCTTCTGATCAATGTTCTCTTCAATTGCTTTTCTCCCCTTCTTTCTTCTCGGTGAATGTTGTTGCTTCTTTTTTACTCAGTGTCTACAAATTTTTTATCTTTGTTCCTCGGCCTGTATGATCAGATTTGCATGAAGACTTCTATCTTCACCATAATTATATTCAACATTCCCTCTTTGATAATGAATTAATTGTCTCTTTATATAGACATGATTTCACCATTTACTATCCTTGTCTTTCTTGTTCTTGACGTAGATGGATTTCTTGATCTGCAAATCTTGCCATGCATTGCTTTAATATTTAAAGCATAGCTTTAGTTTTATCCCGTAGATTTTTCCTTGACAACTATGAATAAAAATAGCTTTAAATATTTAGTTTGACTGGTCGATAAAAACAAAGTAATCAATTAGTTAAATCTATATTTAGCTCCTGCCAGCTAAGTATTTTGTCATTTCCTAACTCCGGTTCTGATCGGTGATCAACTCTTAGTTTTCTTCGTCATTGACTCCAGTTGTCCCTAGGCATCAATACTGTCCATCGGTCAACACTGTGAACTACTCAGGATTCACTTCAATCATGCTTGGGGTTGTGGGGCTCGTTATACAATGTGACCTTCTTGGGGTTCTCTATTCATCAGTGTGTACTGTCCATCGATGTTTACTGTCACTCAGTGTACACTAGCTTTATATGTGTACCGATAACATAAAATTTATCACTTTGGTTTCTTGAAGTTTATGACATTATGTATATGACCAACCAGATTAAATAAAGTTGACATCAATGAAATTACAATACATTAAATAATTTAATGTCTTGCATTTACTTTCTGCAACTTGGTGATCATCAACTTGTCATCTTCAAACATTCAATCAGTTATTGTTCATCAGAAAACCCCTAATTTTTCACTTAGTGGGAAATCAAAAAGACATCCATATCAAATCATTCCAGGTAATTAATATAAAATTGTAAGACAATATTATTAGATGATATCACTTAGCATATCATGACATGAAAAGTATTAAATTCATTTATTCCAAAAATAAAAACAAGTACTCTAATAGTATCAAATATAATCTTGAGTTGTAACCAAGAAATAAATGCATTTAAAAATCTCAAATCAAGGAGTACAAATTTTCTCTAACCATGCTTAATGAATAGTATAAATGTACACATTGTTAAAAAGGTAATGATGGCCTTGGGAAGCAATGCCAATACTTCCCCTCATTTTGAAATGATAGTCTCCCAAAATGGAGGAAAGACTTACACGTGCAAAATGACTGCAATTTCTATAAAATGAGGCTTTAGTGTCACAACTGGTTTTTATTCCCATTATAGAAATTTATTGCAAATTCTCTTAGGTGCAAGTAATATAATCTTATTAATCCATGGATACACTAGTTATACTTACTACCACCATATCCCAAAGTTGTTTTCTAAGTTGTGTCTTAGACAATAGAGTGATGCACCTTTTACAGACCAAAAATGACCTTATCATTACTTAAGTAATATGGGTGTTTGGAAAATATTTCCTAAATAAGGAAGATCTCTATCATGTGAACACAAACATCTCTTCTAGGTTTGTGAGGTTGCTTTTAGATTTAGGTGAACCTAGGGAGGTAATTGAGCATCCCACTCGTGGGTTATTTGGGAATGACTACTACAATGGGTTGGAGTATGTGCTAGGAGATGCATGGTATATTGCAATGTTATCCCTGGAAATGAACCTAAGAGATTTTCTAAATAATACTATAGAAGTGTCATGGGTTCCCTTCATTTCCAAATTTTGTAATAGGTTGCATGAAGTGCACAAGTACTACACTAGGCATAGTTTAAATTTCTTGAAGAAAATCGCTAGCCTAAATGAGGACTTTGAGAAAGGATGGCTAGAATATTTCCAATAGAGGGTCATATTTGAGCAATGTTGGGACACCTTGGACAAAAATGAGTTAGATGAAGCTTCTAATTTAGATAGTGGGTTAGAACATGCACAAGGAAGAGAGGGCGAATCGACTGGAAAATGTCCTAGCTCTGGTGATATATAATTTGTATTATGAAATGAAAACATGAATGCATTATCCCTTTTTGTAAATTTTATTTAATAATATGTAAAATCATGATGAGGAAGTAGAAGATATATATCGATACATTGAAAAAAACCTGTTAATGCAATTGATATATGTTTAGTGAACATTTCACGTTGTTAAATATTTCCTTTGTATGTCATCTTTCCTTAAAAAATGTGTCCTTTTATTTGAATGCATCTTGAACTAATCTTTATGTAACATGCAAACTTGGTATCATTGCAAGATAAATCACCACCACATATAGAATCAATAGTGAATTTAGAAAATATTTGCTATAGAAATGCACACGTGAAAAGTACCTTACCTCAAGTACTGGGAATATTTTATTTTAATGAAGCGCGAACTGGTTAGAACAAGGCATTCAAATTTTGTCACCTTGAATGTTGTTTTATTTTTTATTTATTGATGATATTTTTTTAATAACCACTTGTATAAGTTAGCCTTTCAAAAATCGAAATAAATGTTTAGGACACATTTAGGAAAAATGACTATACATGGGACCACTTGATAGATAGTGCATGCACTCTAGCACTTTTAGGAATGAAAAACCTACCTACCTAGGCTAACTAACAACAAATAAGACTCAATTGGAGGAATAGATGCTAAAATGGGAGAGCGAGAAGGAGCTGGAGGAGGCGTTCAAGCAGGAGGGAATTTGAAATCCTGCAATGGTGGGAAATGCGATGCTGGAGGAAACCTGGCATCTGCAGCTGCAGGAGACCAGCAGAAAGCAAAAGCGTCATCAAAGGAGGGATCCATTAAAGATTCAGATGAAGACAAGGACCTTCATTCCCGAGGTGGTGGGTCAGAAAAAAATTCAACTGAAGGTAAGTGTTATCTGGCCAGTAAAAATGATTATGCTTCAGACATAAATTAGTCTAAAGGTAGCTGGTCATCGTTATTTGGGATTAAACCAACGGGAAAATCCTCTTTCCCTAGTATCAACAAAATTTCTGAGCCTAGTAAGGGTTATTTTGGTATTTCCCTCCCTGATCCTCTTGTGGACCATACTGTATCCAATATGGCTCTCACACTGGTAGGTAAATTCACTGGGATAAGACCTAAAATTGAGCTTGTCAGAGATTTTACTTATCGCAAATGGAAACTCAAGGGACAAGTGGATATAGAAGTAATGTTGAAAGGGTTTTTCTCATTTGTCTTTTCAAATATGGAAGATCTATCAAAAGTTCTCCGTGGAGGATCCTGGATGTTCGACAAATCATCTATGGCACTTCAAAAATGGGTTACAAATCTGGATCTGAATGCAAATATTTTTTATACTGCCCCTATTTGGGTGATATTACCAAGTCTCCCAAGGGAATACTGGCATGAGGATGTCTTTACTGGTCTGGCGAGTGCTTTTGGAGAACTCCTATCGATAGATCCAATGGCAACTGCCAAATCCATACTAGTCTACGCTTGAATATGTGTGAATATACACCAGAATATAGATCTACCTAAGGTCATCACTATCAACTCAAAACTGGGTAAGCATATTCAAGCTGTTGAATATGAATCGATGCCTTTTGCTTGTTTTTCTTGCAAAAAAGCTGGTCACTGGGCCAAACGGTGTCCATTAAACAAACAAAAAGAAAAGGAAGGAAATAAGAGGGAACCAAAAAGAGTATGGAAGTTGAAAACTAATCCGAATGATAAATCCATAGGGAACCCAGACCCTGGACTACAAGACAACAATACTAAGGGAATAGTCAACAATGACTTAGAGGAAGGATTGAGAACTGAGAACCAGAATATCACAGAAAAATAGTCAAATACTAAGAATGAAGAAATAAAAGAGGTTAGAAAAGTACAAGATTCTCCAAATGTGAAGGATTTAGAAACATAAACCAATATACCAAAGGATAAAGTTATAGAAAGTACTCCCCCTATTAGATCTGGTCCTTCTAATCCTAAAGAAGGAAAAAATGGGGAACATGATCTCAATGGTAGTCTCTCTAAAGATAGTGATGATGATTCCTCATCCCCTATTGCGGATTTATGGAATGAAGAAAGAAAGAAGAGTTTTTTGATTTCAAAGGATTTTCAAGAAGCTCAAGAAGCTCCATGGATATAGATAAAGGAAAAAAAAACTCCAATAAAAACTCAAGCAAAAAAGGAGATCAGAAATATAGCAATCTGAGCGAATCTGCTAGAAAAAAAGAGAACCAAAATCAAGGGGGAGTTCAGATAAGAAGACAACACAAGGCGGATGTGGGAACCCCTAAAAATAAAAGAGGAAGGACATCAATAAAAAAAAACAAGAGAGCATGAAGAAAAATAGAATATAGTGGATGGTAAGCATCGTACCATTCCTGAGATATGTTCCCCAAGCCTTTAAAATGAAAGTTATATCTTAGAATATAAGAGGGCTTAATTGTCCCCATAAACAAGATGTCCTAAGGAACCTGGTTAGAGATAGAAAACCAGACATTTTACTTATTCAAGAAAGCAAAATGCCCAAAGACAAGCTAGAAAAAATGCATGTTTTTAAAGATTATGGGAGCATAGGTGGAGATTCTGATGGTGCCTCAGGAGGTATTGGTATTTTTTGGAACAAAAAGACTGTTGAATGTACCTTTATATTTAGTGAGAAGAACATTTTGATGGTCAAAGTTTCTTATCTGAAGGACAATATCTACTGGAACCTTATTAATATATATGCTCCCAATACTAGAAGAGGTAGACAGAAGTATATGCAAATACTGAGGGAAATCCGTAACCAATTTCAAGAAGCAAGCTGCATGATCATGGGAGATTTTAATACTCCTCTTGAAAATGAGGAGAAAAAGGGTGGTGTCCCATCCCAGTTAGATAGAAAAACTGATCTTGTGGAGTGCATCAATGAGGAGGCTTCTTGTGGAGTGCATCAATGAGGAGGCTTTATTAGATATTGACTTGGAAAGAATTGATTACACCTAGTCAAATCGATGCACTGGGATTGACTTGATCCAGGTCAAACTAGATAGAGCCCTCCTATCCCATGATTGACTTTCAAGGTATTCCTGTACTCTTTCTTCTAAACTTTGTATAGGATCTGATCACTTTCCTATTTCGTTAAACATTAAACGGATCAGTGGTAAAAAGAATATCCCTTTCAGATTTGAAAAAATATGCCTAGCTCATCCTAAACTAAAAGAAAAGATTGAAGAATGGTGGAACTATACTATTGAAGGGGAGCTATGTATATATAGAACTGCTAAGAAGCTGAACACGATTAAAAGGAAACTTAAAAACTGGAACAAGGATGTTTTTGGTGACATTTTCTAAATGAAAGGGAGAATGCAGTTTGATATTAAGGAAATTTAGGATAGAATCCAGAATGAAGGTCTCTCAGAGGAAAGCAAAGCTATGGAAAACACTCTTTTAGCTAATTATCATAATATTATAACTAAGGAGGAATATTTTTGGAGATAGAGATCTAGAGCTCTTTGGCTCAGGGTTGGGGACAAAAATATGAGATTTTTCCATATGACGACTATAAAACATAAAGCCATTAACATGATAGCAAATTTGCAATCTAAAGATAAGACCATAAGGAAGGAGGAAGATATCAGATTAGAAATGCTTAGATACTTCTTTGAACTCTTGTCTAAGGAAAATAATTTGAATAGGTCTAATCAGGAGGAAATTCTTACAGCTATCCCTAAGTTGGTTGATGATCCAACTAACAAACTGCTCCAAGCTATTCCCTGAAACAAGGAGATTAGGATTGCTATTTTTTCTTTTGATGGAGAGAAATCTCCTGGCCCTGATGGGTTCCCTATGTTGTTCTTCCAGCAATTCTAGAATATCCTTGAAAAATATGTACAGGATGCCATCAAAGAATTATTTGGCACTAAATGCCTCCTTAGGGAACTTATTGCTACTTTTTTTGTCCTCATCCCTAAAAAGCCTGGAGCTAACACTGTGGAAGCCTTTAGACCTATTAGCTTGTGTAATTCCTTATATAAGATCATCTCTAAAGTTATTACTTCCAGACTTCTTCATTTTCTTCCGAATATCATCTCCCCCCAGCAGAATGGTTTTGTCCCTGGGAGACAAATTTTGGATTCCATAATTGTGACTCATGAGAATATCCATTGTTTGGAAATGGCTAAAAAATAGGGTTTTATGATGAAACTGGACTTATCTAAGGCCTATGATAGAGTTGACTAGCAATTCTTGCAAATGGTTATGTCTTCTTTTGTCTTTGACAAATGTGTCATCAAAATTATAATGCAATTGGTTTCCACAGTTTCCTCTTCGGTCATTGTTAATGGGGGGTCTTCCAATTTTTTTAGACCTACTAGAGGTTTGAGACAAGGAGACCCCATCTCTCCTATCATATTTTCTATTCTTGTTGAATTCTTAGGGAGCTACATCACTAAAATGGTGGAAAAAGGTGAAATAAGTGGCATTCAACCGTCTTCAGCTAGAACTATCTGCTCCCATGAGCAATTTTTGGATGATAATCTTACAATGGGGGAGGCCACTATTAAAGAAGAAAGAAACTTGAAGAAAGGTCTCTCTATTTATACTGTTTCTACTGGTCAACTTGTCAATTGGTCTAAGAGTTCCATTTATTTTATAAATACTCCAGAAGAAAGATAGAAGAAGATGTCTTCTATCCTTGGTTGTACTATTGGGAAAATTCCCTCTTCTTAATTGGGGTTACCTCTTTGTTCCAAACCTCCTGAAAGATTATGGAACACTATCATAGATAGATATAACAATAAGCTTTCTGGTTGGAAAGGGGATCTTTTCAGCAACTCGAGAAAACTTCAATTATTGAAATCAACTCTTCAAAATCTCCATGTTTATGCTATGAGCCTGTTTAAATTTCCCCACAAAATTGCTACCGAGATTGAGAAAATTCAGAAATAATTTCTTTGGTCAGGGGTAGAAGAAAAGAAAAGGCTTAGTCTTGTGTCTTGGGATAAAGTATGCAAGCCTAAAAAGCTGGGAGGTTTTGGTCTGAGAACTATAAAATGTCAATAAAGCCCTTTTGGCAAAACAAATTTGGAGAATTTATGGAGATAAAAAATAATGGAACTGCATTATGAGAAACAAATACCTCTTCATTTATAAATCCTTGGAGGATTTTATAAGTGATGATATCAATATCAATGGTTCTTTTATCTAGAATAGTATAACCTTGACCAAAGATATGATAATTAAAGGTAAAAGATGGAAGCTGGGAGATGGTAAGAGAATTGAATTCTGGGATGATGAATGGAACCATAAAGTGCCTTTGTCTAACAACCAAGAGTGGAAAAAAGCCATTGATAGGTGCAAATGATCTATTGGAACTAAATAAAATGATTAATGGCAAGATAACAAATGGAAGAATCTGGGAGAAATTGATAGTAGATTCGTTTCCCTCCAGCATGAGGTGCAGACCTGGTATATTAAAGATAACTTCCAGGACTTGATTATTTGGAATTCAACTCCTAATGGAAAGTACATAGTGCCTTCAGCTATCAACCTTTTCACTAAAAGAGAGGAGAAGCCTCCTTGCTCCTATATGCGGTATAAGAAAATCATTCCTTCAATTTTTTTTTATTGGCTTCTTATTCAAAATAAACCGCTAACCCTTGATAATCTTGCTAAAAGGAGCTTCAATATTGTGAATAGATGTGTTCTTTTCTTGGAAAATTCTGAATCCTATGATCATATCATGCTTCACTATCCCTTCTCTCGTAAGGTTTGGGAAACTATCTTTAGAAAATGGAATCTTTGCTGGTGCTTCCCTTTTTTTTGGTAGGATTTTGTTACTCAATGGAGCTACCCTCCTCAAAATTTTATTGATAAAGATCTTTGGTCCCTAATCCCCCCACATTTTTGCTGGAGAATATGGAAAGAATGCAACAATATAATCTTTAGAGAGAAACAGTCTTGTCCTAAAGTTGTTGGAAACCAAATTTGTAGGGCGCTGGAAGAAAAATTTCTCTTTTTGAATTCAGAGGCTAAATATAGTGTGAGGAATAGTCATTGGCATGTCAGAGATTCTGATCCCAATTCCAACTCTCAGAGATCTATGGCAACCTGGACTTCACCTCTAGAGGGCTGGGTCAAAGAAAACTTTTATGGGACAATAAAAGGCAATTTGGTTATTGCTGGAGGAGGAGGCATAATAAGAGTTTAATCAAACCACAGAGCGGAAGCTATGGCATCTCTCAATGTGATTTTGTTGGCGAAAGAGCAGGGATGTAAGAAAGTCTGGCTGAAGGGAGACTCTTTAAATATTATTAATAATATCAAAGGTCTTAGTAAGGTTTCATGGACAATTAAGCATATTATTGATAAAATTAGGGGTGTGGCATTGAAATTCACTTCTTTTCATGTCACCCATAATTTTCATGAAACTAACCAAGTGGTGGATAGTCTTGCCAACCTTGGAGTGAAAAATGATGTCAATTGTAAGTGGCACAGATTAGCAAAGTTTAATGATGATATTAATTCATTACTCAGTTATGGCTGGGTTAACCACAAGGTAGGTGAAGTTAATTGTATTAATCATATCGGTTAATGTGATATGGATTTGGGGTATGGAGATGGTGATGTTCCATGTGAAGTGTCATAAAAATTATGACTTCAAGTCACCGCATGATTTATGGAAAATCAAGAATCAGTCTATTTATTTGAAGCTCTGTATGCACATCGAGCCAAAAATTTTCAAAAACTTGAAGATTGCTAGAGATCATAACAAAAAGAAGGAGAACAAAGAAATGGATGGAGACCTTAAAAGAGAAGAACCTACGGTATGCAAATGGAGGAAGGAAAAAGAAGTTTGGAGAAAGCTCAAGAAGGGAAAAGTGCATAGATATCTCAAACGTCTCCATGGAAATAATAAGGAGGTAACGAAGGCATTTGTGGAAGGCTGGGAGAATGGGAAAGTGAAAATTTTGGGTAAATCCTTTACCCTAACCCTAGATCACCTAGCTTAGATCGTTGGTCTCTCCTTGGAGGGAATGTAGTTCTCTAAAGACAAAAAAGAGGGTAATAAAGCCTATAAAACTTTCCCGAAGACTGATGAGGAGTGGGCCATGCTTGTGAAAGGTGATTTGGACTATGTTATGCTGTCAAATATCAAGTGTATCTAGGAATTTTTCATCAAAGTGATCATGGATTACTTCACGCTTGATGGCAGGTATTCCAAGGTCTATAACTATCACTTCATTTTGGTTAACCATTTTTGTCATGAGATTAGGGTTTCTTTTCCCTATTACCTATTAAGTTTTCTTAATCAGAGTATAATTAATCACATAGCTAAGTCTTCCCTTGTTTTGCATAAGGGTCTCATCCTTCTAATTATGGACTGTGTTAAAAACCATATTCCCAACCCTATCCCTAAGAAAATTGATAATGTAAAAAGGAAGAGTGTGGAGATTTCTACATGCAATAAATCTAGCAAAGCTTCAAATTAAAAAACATGTAAAGGCCATGTTACAGCTGAAATTACTCTGTCAATTTACAATGATATTGAAGGGATGAGAACCAAAGATGAGAAGGATGTTGAGTCTTCTGATGATGAGGGCTTTATTGGGGAGACGAGCAATAGAGATGAAATGGAGATTAATACCCCTATGACTAATGAGCCTATGGGCGAGAAAGGGGAAACAGAGGATACCCAGAAGATGGACAACATTATCCTGGAAGAGATTTCAGAGAAAATTGATAATCTCATAGATACCTACATTGATGACCAACACTTCAACAATGATGAAAAGGAGAAGAAAAACCAAGAGATTCTAGAGATTAACAGAGATTTAGGGAATTTTGAGGAGAAAGAGAATGAAGAGGGTAATATTGAGAACAATGAGAAGGATATTGGTGCCAAGGAAGAGACCGATAATGTCTACATTGATATCAATGTTAACGACATTGAAGAGGACACCCAAAAAGAGAATGATTCCTATGATGTCATTCCTTCACCCCAAAAGAAGCTGAATGGTGATAATGAGGAGAAGAATAATCAGAACCAAAAAAGCCTGGAAGAAGAGCTCAGGGAGAAATATGTCAAAGTTAAAAGAGCGGTTAATATTTATTTTCTCCAAATGGAAAGAAATAAAGAAGAAAATGGTTATAATCTTGATAAATGGATTTAGGATGATATGAAGGAGATTCAGGCCAAATACAAGGATCTGGAAGAAAGAAACTCTCTGTTGGAGGATATTGTGGACAAAATGCATAATGATGCGGCCATGTACCAGTAGGGGAAAGATGTCTTTGATAAGGTAAACAAAAAAATATTACTATGGAAGAAAAGTTAAGCACCATGGTCGACAATAGACTGAAAAAGATCACTAATAAGGTTAATAACAACAATGTTCTTCTCATAAAGCTGACAATGATAAGTAAAATGGGCATGCAAAACTCTGTGGATAATCTGAAAGTGTTGCACACCTTGCTAGTAGGGAATTACAATGAAAGAGCTAAGAAGGAGGAAGAGGGTAAACAAGAAACTCAAACCTTGGGCCCAGGAAATAGGTCCAGATCAACCACCAAAAATAAATCTGATGCTCAAATGAGAGACATCACAAAGCTGCGGGATTTGAGCCATAGTATGGAATCGCAGATGGAAGAAATCTAGATATTGGAAGACCAGATGGATGTTGCTGAGTAATTTCTGCTGGACTATTTTGGCTGCTGGAAGGTTTTTGATTCGGCTTTGATGGAAGTTTATTGTTGTCTATTTTTTTTGAAAATTTATGATCTTTATTTTATAATCAGGGGTTAAGCCCTTTTTTGGGCATCTATCTTCTTTGATAGATTGTTGTCCTTTAGGTTCTTGTTTCTTTTCTTTCGGTTCAATGTAAAGGGTTTTGGGGTCCCTTCAAAACATGTTGTTACCTTAATCAAAAACAACAAAATAGGACTATAAAGACCCATTTATATGAATTCAAAATTAGTTACCCTTAAAACATAATATTTTTATCTTAGCAACATTTTTGTAGTCTTTTGACAAAATTGAGGATCAATTTGGGACACCCTTTCATTTTTGTGTGACACATTAGAGAAAATGATATAAATGTATACACTAGGACTATCCTCTAATGCCACACATGGTGTCACATTAGCTTTAAATGGAATTTTCTCATAATCAGATGTGAGCATGATGAGAGATGACTGGTAAGCCAAGGATTTTGATAAATTCCTAATTAGGCACCCCTGGGAACACCAAAGACAGCGAGTGGAGGAGCCATACCCCAATGTATATTTCTTTCTATCAAACATCTCCAAATCTAAAAAATTGAGCTATTGGATAGGTTCTTTTTGACATACAGGGAGCCCTTTTTTAGCGATACACATAAAAGTTCTAGGTAATTCTAAAAACATGTATTCATCCTCTATGTCCTCCACCTTTTCGTTCAAATGTTTGATTTAATTGTCAATATAAGAGGGCTCTAGTTTAGTCTGGAACCCTAAATCTCCTTTCCTCTGAACAAAGTAATCCTCCTTGTCACCCCACAAGAAATAGGGTAGTTTTGAAAGGAAGAACTCTATTCTTTAGCCTAAAACCGCTTTGAATGGGCATATCCTTTCACATTGTGCAGAACCAACCATGTATGTTAAACAAACCACAAGATTTGGGTTGCCTCAGAGATGTGGGGGTCCTTATGATAAATTGAGGACTCATTATTCCCCTTTTGTCTTTCTGATTACCAACTATAGGTCCTCCCCCAAATAATAAAACTGTGTTTGATATTAATTCTTGGAAGGAAAAGATGAAGAAATAATTTGATTCTAGTATGCCTTCTATATAAGAAGGCTCCTGTATGGTTTACCTCATCAAGAGCTATCATATAGGTGAGCTAGATATCTTTAGGGCATACTATGGATGCATGTAATGAAAACATGTGAGCATTCCTCTATCTCTCTAGCTCAATTATTTTCATCTTACGCTGGAAGTCATGCAACACCTCGCGAGGATCAGGGCATCTGTATGCTTGGAAAGGATAAGAAGGAATCCAATCAAGTGAAAGATAATAATTCCAATCCATGTGTGTCCAATTTAGACATGCAACTTACTAGGTGCACTTGATTTCTTCATGCAAGCTAGAAAAACCAAAGCGTGCACAAAATTTGGCAGTATTGTTTATCTTTGTCCCATTGGGAATGGCATAAAAATTGTTGATTCATAATAGGATCATACCTACATAAGGGTAGTTAGGAAGTTTCATAGGAGTGGGACAAATTGCACCTAGTGGAACAACTTCTGGGATTTTAGAGGCTGACTCTTCATGTTTGGGGTTGAAGGAAATGAGAGAGAGAGAAAAAAATCATAAGAAACTAAGCTAAGGGAGGTGATTCACCATAATAAAGATTTTATTAGATAGTTAGGAATGTTTAGGATGACATTCATATAAATCTAACCCTTTCTAATTATAGTTAGGAATGTCTAGGATGACATTCATATAAATATGACCCTTTCTAATTAAATATTCAAATCTTCATGCAATAGACACGATGCATCAAATACCCTTAATTGTTGGCTAAGAGAGAAAAACATGTAAATTCTACATGACATAGAATATAATATTCAGACCTTAGCCTTGGGAAGCATCTACAGGGGTATGAGTAAAGATACAAACCTCCTAAAGGTTATCCATACCTCTACACCAAAAAAATGATACAAGAATGCAACTTCTATAGAAAGAACCAACAAGAGGCACCAAGAATGTGCTCTTTCTTCTCCACAAAAATAATTCCTATAAGGGTTAGATGAGAGAATGATAGCCTACAAAGATAGTATAATTGAGAAGTGGGATACAAATGATACAACTGACCACCTTATATTCTAGTTGAATTGTAAGGAGAACAACCACTCATGATCACTAATGCATCAAAATAAATAGAAAATTCATGTACCCACATGAGTAAACTATTGCTCCTACACATATGATGTCCTTGATTCCCAAGCACTAACTTGATGCACTACTCGTGCTCTTGAAAATTAGCATTGATTCCTTTATTACATGAAAACATGTCACACTTGATTGACACCTTGATTGATCAGTGGGATTTTGATATATATTTGATATCAGTTTGATGTCGATTGAAATTATATAAATGCTTCTATGTGATAGTTGATTTTGAATATTACATAATGATGAGATTTAAAAATAATTTATGAGTACATGTATTTGCATGTGGAAATTTAATTATATATATTATTATAATTTATGACGAATCTTGTGAAATGCAAAGTGTTAATGGATATGTGCTAAATATTATCAATAATTTTGCATTTTTATATACATGTTTTATTTTTTGAGCTACTGATATTTTGTTTGAGTGTGCAGGAAATTGAACATGGATTTAAATGTAGGGAATCAAGAAAGGATCAATGTGAAAATAGGGAAAATGACGCAGGAGCATCTTGGGTTCATGGAAATCATGTATCAAACAAAAATATGTTTGTTTTTGAGCTCGATAGCTTATTGGAGACTTTCGGTAGACTGCTTGGCAACTTCTCTGGAGTTCTCAGTTGAAGGTTCTATTTTGTTTCACCGAACAGACTTGGTTGGTTTTATCGAGCAGTCTCGATGGATTGGTGGTTTCCTATTTCCTGTCTCACCGAGTGTTTTTTCTTTTGTTGGATCTTCGGGCCGACATCTGCATTTAATTTTGGTTGTGGTATTAATTTGGGATCTCTCATTGGGAACATGTGGACCTAAATTTGGGTTATTTCTCTCTCCTATGCTGGATCTTTAGGATCTTTTGGGCCGACCTTTTTGGTAGCCTCTTGTATAAAAGTAGTGTTTTGTTCTTAGTTTAGAAAGTTTTTGGATAATAGTTTTGGGGATCTAGGGTTTTTGGATCTCGCATGTATGAGGGTTGTTCTATAATATTTTCAGATTGTATTGGTCATAACTGGGAAGGCCTTACAACCCGACATGTATAAAGTTTTATGAATTAATGATAGGTATATGTATTCCTTCTCTCCTTCTCTGTGTTTGAGATTCTGAGTTGTGTATCTCCAAGCTGGTTTGGTGCTTGGGAGTGCCTTTGGCCCTAAGTACTATCCTTCCTTGTGGAAGAAAATTCAAGGTTTACTCTATGAAGAGATATAACCTCATTGTTACATGTTTTATTTAGTAAATGTGATGTTTGGATGTATTATAATTTGTAAATTGTAAATGTGTGGTTTATCCAACTTGGGATGCCATGTGTAATGTAATGTGATGTGCCTTATGTTTTGTCAATGACCACTTGTACATGTGATTTGTCATGACCAAGTGGGTTAGATTAGGTTTAGACATTTACCCTAGAGTCACCATGTAGGGTTTCTTGTTTGAGGTGAAAAATGTGGAGTCCCATCATGTAAATTTGTAGGTTAAATCTTAAAGGGTTTTTGGAGGGTTACATGGAGCCCTACAGGGTGGTTTGGGTTAAAATTAGATAGCCCAATAGGTGTACCATGATTTAGGGGTTAATGTTTGACCAATAGAGTGCCCACAACTCATTTATGGCCTTGGATAAAGTACCCTTTTTGAGAGTGGAAATTTTGAAAGAGAGCCAAGTCCATCCCCTTCTCCACATTTTTTGTTTTCCTCTCATTAATGAGAGGGGACAAGATGGAAGAGAAGGACTCAAAAAGTATTCTCTCATTATGATGGGTGGTTGAGAATTTCTTTTTAGGGGAAATTTGGAGGAGTTTGTGGGTTGATTTCCCACTCTCCAAACTTGGAGACTTCTAGTTTGAGTTAGTGAGATTGAGAGATTTGGCCAAGGGAGAAAAAACTAAGGAGGGGAAAATCTCATTTTCAAACTTCATTTTTTCATTGCTTGGAGCAAGTTTTGTGCTCTCTTGTTATGAAAGATTATGTTTGGTGAATTATTGTAGCATTGTAATTATTGTAGTATGTAGTTTGTCATATTGTAACCAAGCATAGAAACTTAGTAAACACTTGAACCTGTGCAAACTGCAACTTAGGTTATTTTAACAAGTTAAAAAAAAATTGTTATTGTGTTTTTAGCGTTAAATTGGGCATTACATTTTCTTATTTTATCTTTAATTTGACAATTAAAATAGTTTTAATTTTGGATAATTAAAATAATAATTAAAATATTTAAGATAATATATTTATTTCATCTTAAAAATGAAAATTTTCCTATCAAAATGAAAATTGGTGATTTGAGAGTTTTGTTTTGTTGCTAAATACATATATGTAAAGAAAGACAAAATATAGGAAAATAATGAAGTCCTCTTTATATGTTGGGTTTGTAAACCTAAAAGAGAATATATTAATGATTTTAAAGAAAAGTCAAATAAATGTATTTCTTAAAAATAAAGTCAAAATCTTATCATTAATGTCCACCATGAAAAGATAGTTTACGGTCTAGTCTATAAAGCATTATATCAAGCACAAGCATTTGAGTGTGAAGAATAAAAGACAAGTTGATACTAGAATACCATAATTATTGTTATATCACCAACCAAAAGATCCATACTTTATAGAGTCCCTTCATGAAAGTGGTTAAGAGGTATAATGTCAAGGGTTTATAATAATATAGTGATGCAAATTTCCCAATAGTGGTGCACAAATGGGCCAATTACCAACCAAAAAAGCTTAAAAATGATCGGGTATTGGTACATTTGTTATAATTTTTGGGGCTCCTTTAAAATTAGTATTTGAGGAGTCAAGTGTGTGGTTGTTGGAACACGTTTGTAGATTATTGGTGCTCTTCCCTTAGTACTAAGGGCCTTTAGAATCTTTTAAAAAAACTTTGAAAGTATGTTTTAAGGAATGGAAAGTATTTTTAGAACACAAGACTAAAAATACTTACCAATATGGTTTCCATAGAAGAACCTCAACAACTGTAAATTGAGTTTTCTTATAGAAGAAATATTGAAGCCCTTGCTAATGGAGAAGTGTCTGCAAAAAATAAAATATGGGTTTAGGGCTTGTAGAAGGAAAAAGAGGGAAAATGAAAGCTTCCAAAAAGGAAAAAGAGGGAAAATGTAATTTGGCGCACTTTTCTCTGTCTAAACAATTTCACAATGTTAAGAGAAATACTATTGGAGAGTTACACCATCATTTATACAACATCTAAAATGTCTCATTTATTGTAACTATTAATTAATTAATAAATTTATATTTATTATATTTCAATTTTAATTAGCTAATTTGATTTTTTAATTAATTAATAATTTTAATAAATTGTACTTTTTGGGTGTTCTGTAGACATTGCCAAGAGTTATTGCCCCATGTTTAAGTACTCTTTATTTTTTGCTCATCCAATTTCCAAATTACTGGTGTTAAATTAAAGAAATAAAAGAATGATAACTAAAAGTCTATTAGTAAACTTTACATGTATCAATAGTCGTTCACATGTATCATATTAATTGGATTTCTTAAACTTTAATTGAAAGAGTTGTGCACCTTGATTGGTACTCATAGCTCACACTACCAGGACATTTGTGCATAAGTATTAGAAATTTTTGAGGTACTTTTAGTGCATGGTTATTATGGTGCCTCTAACTAGGTTTTCAAACAACACTTTAAAATGACCACTTATTTACCCCTGTGTGCACAACAGAACCCGCAATGTGTATTGTTACTACACAAAAGCCAAAACAATAGATATACATAGTTAAATCGCATATAGAGAACCAAAAAAAGATCATCAAAATATGATGTAGAATTTATAAAAAATCCATGTGTCAAATGTGTATATGGTTCATTGCTTTGATGTTTTTCTTTACACATTACTAAAATAGGATTGATTGGTAAACACTAAGTTATTTACTGTATTTCAGTAAAGGTTAAGCAAAGATAAACTACTATTCGGTAAAGCTAAAGGAAAGGATAAATAGTATATTCTCTGAGAAGTATATATATGTTAGATTCACACAAGGCATACATCTTGTAGGACTAAAGATAACTAGAGGTTTTATATTTGTGGTATGAAGTTTTGGTTGGATTATTGGATTATTTTTTAAGGCCACTGATTCACCCTCCCTTCTCATTTATTCTAACAATTGGTATCAGAGCTTGTGTGCTTAGAAAGGGAGTTTGAAGACTCAAGCTAAAGATCACAAGATGAGAAAAAGGGATGTGCCTAAGTTGAACAAGGACAAATTTGCATCATGGCAAAGCAGAATAAGACTCCACCTATAAATTATTGGAAATGATGTCACATAGTAATTGGATACTAAATTTGTTTTACCTGCTGGACCTCTGACAGTTGATCAATTGAGAGAAAAGCATGAACACAATTCTATTATGATAGAACTTGCTTCCTCACTCTCCGATGCTGAATTTGAAGATGTCAAATCATGCACCACTACAAAGAAAATGTGGGATAAAATCAAACTAGTACATGGAGGATATAAAAATGTGCTAAGAGCTAAGACTGAAAGCCTAAGAGGAAAGTTTGATGACATAAGAATGAAAGAAGGAGAAAACATCACTCAGTACAGTAGCAGAATCAAAGAGGTTGTTAATGCTATCCGAGGAGTAGGAGGTGTACTTGAAGAAGAAACAATGGTAAGTAAAATTCTAAGAACCCTATTGCCTATTTATGCTATTAGAGTATCTGCTATACAAGAAATGAGATCAGTAGAAAATAAAAATGTCCTCTAGATAGTTTGATTGGTAGACTTATTTTATTTGAGATGAATAACTTTGACAACAGTGTCTTACCATCTATTGAGTCTGCATTCAAATCTTCTCTGAAAGTAAGTAAATCAAGTCATAAACACACTATGAGAAACAATAGTGAAAGTGATAGTGATGACCAAGAACTTGATGAAATTGAAGCACTAATGGCTAGAAGATTGAAGAGAGGCAAAGGTAGATACAAAGGTAAATTACCATTGGTATGTTTTAATTGTAAAGAGATTGGACATTTTGCTGCTAGATGTCCTAACAAAAGAAAAGATGACAGAAGCAATGACATAACTTATGAAAATAAGTTTCACATAAGTGATGATAGAGA
This sequence comes from Thuja plicata, assembly GCA_018584345.1. NCBI lineage: Eukaryota > Viridiplantae > Streptophyta > Pinopsida > Cupressales > Cupressaceae > Thuja > Thuja plicata. Next base: position 3,272,486 of record MU225392.1, read on the forward strand.
TTACCGAAGCAACCGATAATCTGACAGAAGAGATAACCGAGACTACAAGGACAAAGGGAAGAAGGCTTGTTACCTGGCTAAGAACAAAGCTAAAAATATTGACACTGAGTATGATGAAGATATTGAGGTGGTATTTGTTGCCATGAAGGATGATTCAGATGAAGAAGAAAGGTATGTAGAAACTGCACTCATATCTAAGCTTAGTAAAAATGATGTATGGATTATTGATAGTGGTTGTACTCACCACATGACTGGAGATAAGGAAAAGTTTGAAACTTTTGAATATTATAATGGTGGATCATTAAGAATGGGTAACGACTCACCTTGTCCAGTTGAAGGTAAAGGAACCATAATGCTGAATAATCTGATCAGATGTGAAAATGCATATTGGGTAAAAGGAATTAACTATAATCTATTGTTGTTAGTAATAACTAAGAGGGGGGGGGGGGGGGGGGGGAA
>MU225392.1:3278584-3316304 GCA_018584345.1 Thuja plicata
TGAGTGCTTCTATTTCATCTAGATCTTCTTCTTCACTTTCACTTTCACTGTCTCTTCTAGATGAGTGTCTCTGACTAGATTTGCTTATTCTCATAGAAGACTTAAATGCAGACTCTAAACTTGGTAGAACACTATTATCAAAATTATTCATCTCAAATGAAATCAAAATACCAATCAGGATATCAAGAGTGACTGTATTGCTTGCTACTACTCTCATTTCTTGAATAGCAGAGACTCTAATATCATATACAGACAATAAGGTTCTTAAGATTTTACTTACCACTGTCTCCTCTTCAAGTGTACCTCCAACGCCTCGTATAGCATTGACTACTTCTTTTATTCTTGTGTTGTACTGAGTGATGTTTTCACCTTATTTCATTCTGAGATCATCAAAATTTCCTCTAAGGCTTTCTGCCTTGGCTCTCAGAACATTTGTATCACCTCCATGTACAAGTTTTAGCTTATCCCACATTGTCTTTGCATTTTTGCAATCTTTAACATCCTCAAATTCAGCATCAGAGAGTGAGGCAGAAAGCTCTATAACCATGCAGTTATGTTCATGCTTTACTCTCAATTGATCTACCGTCAATGGTCCTGTAGGCAACACATATTCAGTATCTAATTATTGAGTAATATCATTGCCAATACCTGATAAGTGAAGTTTTATTCTGCTTTGCCATGAAGCAAAGTTGTCTTTATTCAACTTGGGCACATCTCGTCTGTTCATCTTGTGATCTTTACTTAGGTCTTGAAACCTTCCTTCTAAGCACACAAGCTCTAATACCAATTGTTAGTAATAACTAAGAGGGCAGGGGGGGGTGAATCAGTGGCCTCAAAAATTATATGTTTCACAACTAAATAACACAAGACACCAAGTTGCATTTGAGAACAAAAAGGAAAAGATCTTTAATGAATCAGGAAGGTTGATCAGTACTGGTGAACAAACAAAAGGTAACCTATTCTATCTTGATCAGATTGAGACCACTTGTTTATTGGCTAGAAATGAAGACATGTGGTTGTGGAATAAAAGGTTATGTCATGTGAATTTTGAAAATATGGTTAGGATAAGCAATCAATGGAAAGTAAGAGGCCTACTGAGCATGTCAAAACCCAACCATGTCATGTGTAAGAATTGTCAAAAAGGTAAAATGACAAAGTCTAGTTTCAAGAGAAAAACCTACACATCTAATGCTATTCTATAGTTAGTCATTATTGACCTATTTGGACCAATGAGAACAAAGAGCTATTATGGTGATATATACTTTATTTTCTTTGTTGATGATTATTATAGAATGATGACTGTTATGTTATTAAAAGAGAAATCAAAAGCATTCAATATGTTTAAATGGTATAAAGCTATAGTTGAAAAACAAAGTGGAAAGGAACTAAAATGTCCAAGGTCAGATAGAGGAGGAGAATTTATTTCTGATGAATTCACTAACTTTTGTAATGAGCATGGAATTAAAAGACAGGTTTCTGCACCAAGAACACCACAACAAAATGGGATTACTGAAAGAAGGAATACATCAATCATTGATTGTGCCAGAGAACTGATGATTGAGAAAGGAATCACACAAACATTCTGGAGAGAAGCTATTAGTACTGCTGTCTATACATTAAACCAAGTTCAATTGAAGAAAGACACCAATAAGACACCCTATGAGCTATGGTATGGATACACACCCAATGTAAGTTACTTTAGAATTTTTGGAAGTCAATGTTATATTTTGAAAGATGATAGAAATGGAAAGCTTGAATCTAAAGGTGATGAAAGAATATTTCTAGGTTATTCTACCAAAAGCAAAGCTTATAAATGTCTTAACAAATCATCTAAAAAAATCATTGAAAGTGCAAATGTCAAAGTGGAACGCAATATTGGGGAAGTCAACCTGCAAAGAAAGCGATGACATTTGATCAGTATCTTGACATGATGATTTTTTTAAAAAGCAATGACAACAAGTGAAGCTATGGATCTATCTTAAACACAGTTATGAGGCATTCTAATTGGCTGATTCTGTGACATAATGGATGAAAATTTTTTGGACAGTAAGTAATTCCCATGCGAGGAAACTCTTTTCCTGCACGAGATTTCTATTTTGCGTGAGACAGGATCTCTCTTCGCGTGAGATTTCATCACATGCAATGAAATCTCGCGCAGCATCATAGTGCACCTGACACGCGCTCGCAGAGGGACCCTATGTGAGGAAGCCCTAACCTACATGAGGAAACCAATTTCTCACGCGAGGGGCAACCTTGGCCGGCATGAGGAAACTATTCCCTCACACGAGACTTGACCTAAGTGGACTTAAAAGCTTTAAAAACATGCTAAAAAGATCTACAAATTGATAAAAATTTGAAATGCAAGATGGTTTTTCGATTACTTACAGGTGCATCATACTCTGGTGGCCGGTTGTGTCGGCGAGAGTGCTCAAATCGATGTGTACACATAGGAATGCTATCAATATCAGCTGGGGCCCTCACCATCTCTAAAGTCAAAAATGAATAATCATTTGAAAATGACCCCTCTGGGCCTTATATAGCTTTTGACCTAATTTTCAAAAGTGCTCCATTTTTCGTGAAAGTCCTACCCTTGGCTAAATCAATTATTCTGAATCCATTTTTGTGATCGAATCGAAATCTGACACTCCTAAGTAGCTCAAAATTGTATTTTAAAATTTTGGGACCAACGCGATCGGACGCTTGTGCAGTCATCTTTCTGACGTCACTTTCTTGTTAGAATCATCTCTCGTCATCATTTTCTCAGCTTCTGCAATCTTTTCATCAAAGTCAACTCTAGTCAATTTTAGTCAAACTTGGTCAACTATGGTCAAACCTAATCAACAAGACCTCTTGATCACTCTAAATTGATTCTTCCTTCTCTTGATCTATCTCTGAAATCCCTCTGGATCTTCGATCTTACTTCTATCTACAATCTTTCTGTTGTGTCATCTTTCGATTTCACTCCCAAGGGGGTTGATGATTGCATCATTGAATCTTTTCATCATTCTTGAATCAGTCTGATTAGAATCAAAAGTCCCCATTGCTAGGGGCATCTCATCACTTGGGGCATATTCAGTTTTTCGTACCTTATGGTCAAAATTGGATATTCCATGATCTTGAATCTCTAGGGGCATCTTGATGTCTCGCATCTTGTCATCTATCTTTCTAGGTATCTAAGAAATCTAACTTGGATCCTCAAGGATTAGGCTTCATTATGGAGATAGTCCTAAAAATCTCTATTGACTATCTTTTGGGACATGTATCGAGGTAATCTAACCCTGACTCCTGAAGGTTGAGCCTCGTTCTGGGGACAATCTTGTGAAAGATATCAATCTGACCAGTTTCTGGGCAATCTAACCTAGATATTGGAGGACTAAGCTTCATTTTGGAGATGATTCTTGAAATATCATTAGGTATTGGGACAATCTAACCCTAATTCTTGAAAGTCATGCTTCGTTCTGAAGTCGGCTCTCAAAATCTCTTTTCGACCGTTATCTAGGCAACCTAACCTAGATCTCAGAGGGATAACCTTCGTATTGGGGAAATCTAACCCTGATTCTGGAGATAGTCCTAAATCTTCATCAGCTATCAGTGGGCATTGGGGCAATCTAACCCCGATTCTAATTTTCTCTCAATTGGTATTTGGACCGTTGTCTTTGCAATCTAACTTAGACTTCGGAGAATCATACTTCATTCTGAAGATGGTTCTGATTCTCGATCTAATCGGTGTCTTGGAAACCTAACCTAGACTCCCAAAATCTTCATCTATCACATTAGGCTATTCTTTGAATCAACGCGCTACTCACACATCAATTCAAAGAGGGGCAAAATGTAACACCCCAAAATTGGCACCTTACAATTCTAATCAATTTTGGTGCATTTCTTCAAATTCTCATCATCAAAATCCTATTGTACTAGGCAAATTCTCCTTCCTAATTGGCTTTAATTGACTTAGTCTCAAATGCAGAAAACCTGATTTTGCATAAATCTTATGCTATATTTAATTCCTAAATTTTCAAAATTTATTAGCTAAAAATCCCTATGATTAATTAATTAAATTCTAAAGTCTTAAAGTTCTTTTAAATTAAATTAATCCCACCCCCTTTAGTTAATACACATCAAAGGAATTAAATTATTATTTGGTCATTTGAATGGATTATCCTCACTTGAAATTCAATAATTCAAGATGAAAAGCCACCCATGTGGCAATAATTCATTTACTTAATTAAATAATTCCTTCAATTTTGTCTCACCTTCCTCCATGGAGATGAAGAGTCAGCCGTTTCTTTCCAAGAAACTCTTCATCCTCTCTTTAGGCTTTTCTATATTATGGACCTTCTTTCTTTCATTTGGGAGGAGCAATTTTAGAGTACCAAAACTATAGCAAATTCTTGTCTTAATTCTCTCACATTTTCAAGATTTTATTGCATATTTAGTTTAATCTCATTTAGATTAATGACATTTTGCATCTTAATTTAGTTTGCTTATGTATCAAATAGCTTAATTCTATTATTTATTTCAATCTTCTTAGATTAAAATATGCATTTTCATTCTTAGATTGTAATTGCATCTCCCATATAGAATAGTTTCATTTCAATTTTCAATGCTTTCAAATCCTCCATTTTAGCAATGGTCATGGTTGTTGGCTCTCATTCTGAGAGTAATTAAACACCCCAACTAAATAGGAGGCAACATGTTGATTCAATCGATATTATGGAATGAGAAATTCATGTTCATCTTCGCAATTTAATAATTGAGCAATGACTATGTTGTGTTGTGCCTGATTTAGAGGTCAACATTCAGACACACACAGTACCTAGACCAAATGACAAAAATGTCATTGGTACCAAATGGATATTCAGAAACAAACTGAATGAGAGTGGAGAAGTCACAAGGAACAAAGCAAGATTAGTATGCAAAGGGTATGCACAAGAAGAAGGCATTGACTATGGAGAAACCTTTGCACCCATTGCTAGACTAGGAGTAAGAATTCTACTTGCTTATGTTGCATTCAAAGGATTCAAGGTATACCAAATGGATGTCAAATCTGCATTCCTAAATGGAATACTAGAAGAAGAGGTATGCATTGAACAACCTGAAGGGTTTTTTGATCCTAACAAGAGGAACATGGTTTGTAGACTACACAAAGCCTTATATGGATTGAAACAAGAACCGAGAGCATGATATGAAATACTTCACTCTTATCTCATAGTATTGGATTTGTAAGAACAAGTGATAAAAGTAATATGTATTTGAAAGATACTGATGATAAGATCTTGATTGCTGAAATATTTGTTGATGATATTGTATTTGGAGGTAATGATATGTTGTAAAAATCATTTGCTGATGAAATGAGAAAAGAGTTTGAGATGTCAATGTTTGGGGAGATCAAAATTTTTCTTGGTCTACAGATTTTTCAATAGGATAAAGGCATCTACATCACACAATCCAAATACATCAAGGAAGTGTTAAAGATATTCAAGATGGAATATTCCAAACCAGTTGGAACACCCATGGAAACCAGATGCAAGCTTACAAAGGAAGATAAGTTAACTGAGGTAAATCAGACCCTATATAGATCTATGACTGGAAAGCTAATGTATGTTGTACATACTAGACTAGATATAGCACATACAGTTGGAATAGTTGCAAGATTCTCTGCTAATCCCAAAGAATCACACATGACTTCTGTCAAAAGAATTTTGAGATATCTAAAGAATACCGAAGACTATGGTCCATCGTATAGGAAAGAAGACAAATTTGAGCTTTAATTCTATACAGATGCTGATTAGGATGGAAACATAGATGAAAAAAAGAGCACAACATGAGGAGCATTCTTCATGGGTGATAGACTTGTCACATGGATAAGTAAAAAGAAAGGATGCATCTCACAATCCACTGCAGAAGCAGAATATGTGGCTGTTGCTGCAAATTTCTCTAACATTGCATGGATCAAGAAATTACTAGAAGGTATGAATATGGAAATTCTTGAACCAATAATTATCTTTTGTGATAATAAAAGTGTAATAAACATTTCAAAGAACCCTGTAATACATGCTAAGACAAAGCATATTGCTATCAAGTATCATTACTTAAGAGAACAAGTAGAAGAGAAAGAGATGATACTAGAATATGTGCAATCCAAAGAATAGTTAGAAGACATGTTCACAAAGCCATTGCCAAAAGATACATTTGAGTACCCAAGGAATAGACTAGGGGTCTGACCCTTGTCTACTAGTCACTAAGATGACTAGGAGGCCGCATCAGCCTACATGTTATTAGAAGATCAATCATGTTGATGCAAGCAAAGATATGGACTGTAACGATATATTAGTACACATAAAGGTACTTATCTGCACCGAACACTAGATAATTTGTTGGCTAATATAGAGCTATATTGCTGATAGAAAGGAAATTCAAGAAAAATATTAAAAAAAATATAGATATAGTTTTGTTTGGAATTGTTGTCAAAGGGAGAGATGAATTTTATATGAAATATCTATCATGATCATCCAAAGGGAGAGAAAAGAAATATCCATCAAGGAGAGGAACAGTCAAAGGGAGAGCAAAGTTCAGAAAAAGAAGCTTCTACAAAGGGAGAGAAAGATTCAAAGAAAAAACCATCCATTCAAGGGAGAGATAGAAGCAAAAGATAGAATTGCTGCATCTATCTAGCGAAGGGAAGAATGAAGAAGAGTACTCTGCAAGAATCAAATCTAAGCTAGAAGAGCTTACTGAGAGTCATATATTTGAATTGGTTATAGAAAAATAAGTTTGGGAAGGATTGATGAACTACAACTGATATATTTCATATTGTGTTAGTAGTATGTTTCCATCAATGCCAAAGGGAGAGATTGATGAGCTATAACTGATTGAATATTTGAAGATGACAAAGTTGATGATCACCGAGCTGTAGAAATTAAGTGCAAGATATTAAATCAGTTAATGTGTTGTATTGTCATTGATTTCAACTTAATATGGTATGATTTCTCATGCAAATATTTTCACAACACTTAAAGATATGAAGAGACAATTTTTTTTGTCATCGGTAATCATGTACACCGAGTGATAGTAAACCCCGACAGACAGTGAACCCTGAACACAGAAGTTCACAGTGTTACCCGACAGACAATGTTAACTAAGCAAGTGATACTCGAGAAAGCATTACCACGCTAACTACACTTGTCAATGAACTGAACTAAAGTTGATGCCCTATCTATTTGTAGTAGTCACCAAGCACAACTGAAGTGTTGATAGACGGGAATTGAAGTTAGGATATGAAAAAACAACTTGGCTGGTAGAAGCTAAAGATAGAGTTAACTGATTGTTTACTTTGTTTTAATCGATCAATTAAAAGATAAAGATAAGAAGGATATTTAAAGCATTTTTTATTCCAGAAAACAAGGAGAGATTTGCGGAATAAAACTAAAGCAAGCATGGCGAGATTTATGGATTAATAAGTGATCAACAAAGAAAACAAGAAGGAAAAGAAATGGTGAAAACATATCTATATAAAGAGACAAGTAATTCATTATCAAGAGAGGAATGCTGAAGAAAATTCTAGTGAAGATAGAAGTCTTCATGCAGATATGATCATACAAGCCAGAGGACAGAGCCAAGAATTCTGCAGACACCGAGCAACAGAGAAGCAACAACATTCACCAAGTAGAAAGAAGTGGAGCAAAGGATTTGAAAAGAACATTGATAATAAGAGGTATTATGGAATTACAATAGATCTGAACATCTACAAGATTAAGTTGTATTAATAAATAGATCATATATTGTTTCAGTTTAATCATTGATTCTGAAAATCTCTTAACCGAGTAGGATTTAACCATCCTTTATATATTGAGATACATCCAAAGGAGTATCAAAAAGTTTTCATGTTGACAACATAATGAATGCTAGGTCACACTTAACAGTGTGTTTGTAACCTTTAATAGGGTTGGCTCTTTATTGAGCTCACTTCAGAAGAGTGAATATTTTAGCTTACCGGTCCCAAGTGGTTTTTCCCTTAACAAGGTTTCCACGTTAAATATCTATGTGTCAAATGTGTATACGGTTCATTGCTTTGATGTTTTTCTTTACACATTACTAAAACATGATTGATCGATAAACACTAAGTTATTTACTGTATTTCAGTAAAGGTTAAAAGAAGATAAACTGCTATTCGGTAAAGCTAAAGGAAAGGATAAATAGTATATTCTCTGAGCAGTATATATATGTTAGATTCACACAAGGCATACATCTTGCAGGACTGAAGATAACTAGAGGTTTTATATTTGTGGTATGAAGTTTTGGTTGGATTATTGGATTAATTTTTAAGGCCACTGATTCACCCCCCGTCTCAGTTATTCTAACAAAAAGATAATCAAAATCCAATGTAGAATTTATGATTGTAGTGCACAAAGTTATCTCTAACAACTATTGTATATAATAGTCTTAATTGTCATATCATTTGTATTTCTTTGTGTTTTGGTTTGGTTGTTTATAATAGTGTATATATGCATATTTTGTGGTATATTCATACATTCACGTGTGTTTGTGTGTACACATACATACATACATACATACAAATATGCATATACACCTCCATAACACTAATTGAAAAATTTGACACAGTTGAATCCAGAAATATACATAATAAAAACACATATTATTTTCTTTGAAACATTACCTTTACTTCTTCCTTCAAACAATAACTCTAGGTCTACTAGCCCTCCCAACATTATTTTGGGTTCAAAACTCCCAAGCTTCCTAAATTAGTTATACTCTTCAAAAAACTCACTGATTCAGATACCTTACATATTTAATTAATTGGACCACTATAGCATGATATAATCTTTAAACCTAGAGGCTTATTTAATTTCATTTGGAAAAATCTTGTTAACTATATTAACTATCCTCCATTTTAGGTCTACAATTAGCCCTATTATGCAAAGGAAGTATTCAAAATGCAACTTGTCACAATAAACCATAATTGAAATATTGTTTAATGCTCTAAACTATTCCTTTTGATTTTGAATATAATATCTCTAAATTAATGGTGTTTATCAATCAATTTTGATCAAATCACATGAAAGTTAGATTTCTAGCATGAGATAGGTGTAGATGGATTTCTCACACAACAAGTCTATTAGCAAACAAGAGGTACTGGTGAAATGAGACTAATAAGTTATGTATTAGTCTACGATTATATAATCAAATGTTATAATTATAAAGTAGTAATAATAATTTATTCAGTCATTTTGCTTTGGGTGACTGATTATTAGTGACTAACTATTTAGTCATTTTTTTGGTCCTTTATGTAGTCATTTTTACTTAGGTGACTAATTAATAGTGACTAATTATTTAGTCATTTATTTCATCATTTATTTGGTAGTTTATTTAGTCACTTTATTTGGCTGACCTTGTGATTTCACCTGGTGACTAAATTAGTCACTTATTTAGTCATCTATACTTGTAAATTGCAAAAAAAGTAGAATATGATCATTTTTAGTCACATGACCAAAATTTTTAGTGGTGTGACTAAACGTTTTAGTCACATAGTCACATATTTGCCAGAATGTACTAGTGTTATCATGTGATCACCATTAATAATTTTTAAAAGGACCAAATTTGAAAAAAAAACAAATAACATGCATAGCAAAAGGGGGAAAAAATAAATAAAAAATCTAATTATTTTTATTTATGTCTTTTTTCCATTGTTGCTCATCTTCAAAAGTTATCTATAAGTGATAATCACACACAACTTTGCTACATGAAAAAACCCACATGCCTTTCTAGAAAATTGCTCCTTTCCAATAGTCAAAAGATATATCAAAGCAATTATTAGATAACCTCATGATGAAAATAAAATGGAAACCAAGACACATATAATTTTTTTTTTACACGTGAGCTACTAATCACCTAAAATGAAGAAAATAGGTATAAAATTGCCACGGGGGCTTCACTTTGTGAACCTGAATCATAACACTTGCATTTGTGGCATACTAAAGAGTCCCCCTATTTTTAAAAAATATTGCCCCAAACACCTTTTTTGTCACCCCCTCCAATACCCTCCCAGTATCCCCCCACCTATTTTCCTATATAAACCCCATCCCCGAGCCCCAAAAATCCCCTCCCCCCTATTTAGGCAATATATTGCCACCTTTTTTTGCCCATTTTAAACCCCCCAATATGAACACACATGATAGTGTATTTCCTCTTCAATGAAGACCCCATGAAAAATGCCTTGCGAATATTTCAACCTTTTTGCATACATAACTCTATTGTAGTAGAGATTATTCATAATTACCAACTCATACAAGAGAGACTTGGTTTGAATCACTTATGTATAAAATAATCCAGTAACAAATGTGCTTCTCATGTTGTGTTGAGATACAAAATCAAACCAAAAAATAAATTAAATACAAAAGACAAAGACAAGTACTACCTATTTGTGAAATATATATGAAAAACCTTCTTCCCATGCATCTATGTTAGAGACTTAAGTTGTATTTTATTATTTGAAAAGTTAAAAAAAGGTGATTTTCACAAGGAAAAGGCATCAAAGTAATGTGCAAACCCTTGTCTCCAACAATGAAATATGCTCTTAAAAAATCACTCTCTTCTACTCATATAATATTCCTTATAATTGTTAATTGCACTTTATGTCAACAATAACTTAATGCCTCATGCCATACATTGGTTGCATAATAAAACCAACAAAGAAAATTTTGACCTAGTACATCACCCTTCAACCATTTATCAAAAGAAGGAAAAAAAATTGGCCACAAAGAGGAATAAACAAAGTACAAGGACAAGACAATAAATCACTAACTTAGATACAATATTTTTTAAACTTTGAACAAAGGTTTAAAAGGAAAAAATAATGAGTAAATCATCAGAAAATGACATTAAAAATCAAGACACTAAGTAAAAAGCAACTACAAAAAGGAATTTTGTACATCTTTCTCTTCTTTTGCACCATATGCCATAGATAGAGTGATGTTCTTGAATAGATTCGCCCAATGTGAATGCTTGGCCCCTGGAGAGAAAATTGTTTCTAAAAGAACTTGCCAACATTCAACTCTCGTTGGATTTTGAAATAAAACTAGTACATCCATAGTCTAGAGAGATTCAACTTGATTGAGTGATGAATTTTACAAACACCCATAAGCATTAAGGATCTAAAAGATAAAATACTTAAAAATTTTCACAAAATATCTTGGACAAGCATTCAAACTAACCTATAGCTTTGATACCTTAACAAAATAAGCTAGGAGTCTATGAGTTAATGCACATACTAACTTGTAAGAAATACATAGTTATAATAAAGAATTTGAACACAAATAATGAGAATTGGTTAATCAACTTAGGAAGGACTTGTATAGATATATAGAGAGAGATGAGCCATCTAGAATAATATTTTCTATCGAGAAGATAGGCATGAAACTCCATGCAAAATTGCACAACTAAGCAACCCTATCCCTACAAGATAACATCCACATAAAAAATCTTATCAAGAGGAATATAAAAATAGAATATTCTACACTAATAATTTTATTGTTTCTATCTCTAGGATGTTATTACAAAGCGTTATATCAAGAGGGAGAATTTTAAGATAGATGACATTGATCCACATTCTCTGTAAAGCGTTCTAGGAGAGATAAAAGAAAAAATGTTTAATATATATTTTTTATGATAAATTATAATGGTATTTCAAAGAGGTGAACACATATTGATGATGGTTAAAAGGAACAATGAGACAAGGTTCTTCTCAGGCATCCACTTTGGGAATGTGTATAAATTTGAGTTAAGTGCCCAAGGTTGGAAGATGAAAGGTTATCCTATTATGTGACCAAAAGAGTCATTGGAGAGTAATGAAACATCTAGGAAATTGAAGAGTTGATTGGTTATGGGATAGGTTCCCATGTTTTTTATTAAGAAACAAATAGGTTTTGATGGGGCCCCTAAACCTATTACAATCAGATTTTGAAAGAGATCTGGAACCCCCCAAAGATGAAATGCTGCAAAAGATAAAACATAGCTATAAACAAAAACCCAAAGCCATCAAATGGAAAACATGAAAATATAGATCAAGCGAAACTCCATCTGCCCAAGCAACCACTACATAAAAGGCCAAAGCCTTTCAACAAAGAAAAAATATCTAGAGCAGGGAGATCCTTGTAGAATTGAAGGCGCCCCAAACCAGAGCACTGAGTTTAATCATGGCTCTCAAAACCATCTTCAGAAACTACCATAGAAGAATGAACCTCAATGAACTGGATAAAACTATGGGGTAAGAAAACACCCCAAGCCATCATGGGTTTTATCTTGGCTCCCAAAACCATCTTGGGTTTCAAGATGACCCCCAAAACCATGACATAGAAGACTAAATCTCTTTGAAACATCACTAGAAAATTGAAGATACAATCCAATGAAGAACTAGGTATAAAAATGAAACCAACCACCATCTAAATCAGAGAAAAGATGATTTCCCAAAAAAAACTAAAAAAATTCCCCAAAATCTCCTCCACCTCAATCGAAGGGGATCCCACCTCTATAGGAAAGTCTGAAGAAAGATTAATCCTTCCCAAAAACCACTTCCCCACAACCAATAGAAAGAGAGAGTCCCTCCAAGCCACAGACAACCTTGCCCTCAAAGTACATAACCACCTACATAGATGAGAGATCCACATTAATAATATAAGAGAGTAAGGAGGACAACAAAAAGAAGATCCAAGCCCCCCACCATGTCGCAAGAAGGAACCTCAATAAAATGAATTGAGACCACACCTCTATAGAAGTCTCAAAAGGTGAAAGTAGAAGAATGCCCTTAAGAGTCCCCTGAATCATTAAAGGATAAATGCATTGGACTCCACCAAAACCTCAAAGCCTCCTTAACCAAAAACAACCAGAGGCCAAGATGGGCCCTTGAAATTTTTTAGCATCCACCTGGCCATTAAAAACTAAAAACAAACAAGAAAAGAAGGGAGAGGGGTCCCCTCCACTACAAAAACCAAAAATATCCTTTAGAAACAGATAAAAAAAGGAGGATCAAAACAAAACAAGATTTATCTAGGGCCATTCGGGAAAAAAAAACAACAAAAGAAGAATTAGGGTTGCAACATGGCCTATGATAAAGCACCCAGAGATCAAAGGAAATACCAACACCACAGGGTCCAACCAAAGGCTTCAAATGGCTAGGTTCCCATGGTGGAGTTATGTAAAAGTTATCATTTTATTGTTATGTCCATTCACTATACATTTATTGGCATTATGATGTATTTTTTAGTTGAGATGAAGTGTTTGATGCTTATGAGTTTGTTATTGATGGAAACTCTATCCTATTTGATGAATATGTTACATATATTGATCAACTAGATGGATAGGTAAAGGAAAATAAGCTAAGTGTTTTGATTGGTTAACATGAAGATAGTAACATAAAGTATTTTGAGTGATGATTGAGATAGAGAGCACATTGGGTGGTGCGATCATTACTAGAGCGTTATTTTGGTTAGTCAAGTTCAGTTTACCGACTGTGACAGTTAACTCAATGTTTTGAGTAAGTTGGTATTTTTGTGATATGTTTAGTTTGAACCAGTTGAGTTACCGATTAGTTTCTGATGATCAGATGATCAATATGGTTGATTATTTGTTAGTGTTTGGTATTAAAATTTTGTATTACATTTTGGGCCGACATGTTAGGTATGATTGGCGTTGATTTTCATGAGTTTGGTCAATGTTTTGGGCCGACTTGTGGAATTTTTTTCAACTCTTAACTAACTTAAAAAAAATAGTATAAAGGCAAGATAAATCATATGATTTAGGGTGGAAGATCATGTTATTGGTGGTTACGATCAGAGATAGAGGCAAAACATTGTGCAAGGGTTTAGAGATTGGATTGGATATGATAGGAAAGTAGTGCCATTCGCAAATTAGTCATTTGAGTTCATTTATCAAGGCTAACTCTAATAGGTTAGCAGGTTAAATCCTTTAACATGGTGGAATTTAACAGGTCTCATTGTATAAATCCTTTAACAGGGTGACTTCTGAGAAAGATTTATAAATCCTCTAGCGAGGTAGACCCTAACAGGTTTGATTGTACTTATAACAAGGTATTAGTCACTCTTAACTAGGTGATCCCCTAATAGGGTATTGTAAGCTCCTAATAGGGAAACTCTTTTACTGTTGTGATTTGGTAGGCAAGGGTTTACATATGTATTTGACCTACCTGATGATTTCAAACATGACTAGATTAGATATGTGGTAAGTTGTGTTCATGATCAGTTCTTATGGTTGGATAGGCCACATGAGATTACCAAGGATATTATTTACGTGGTGACATGGTTGTGCGTGATCAATGATGTACCTATTCTAAGAACGATTCCTGCTAGTGAGGTGACTCGTTTAAAAAATTTGAAACAAGATCAACGTTCTAAGAAAATTAACAACATTGTAGATATCAAGATCAAGTTTGCATCTATGGTGATCAATTACAAAGTATATCAATCAAGCAGATTGAACAGTGTGCATGGTGGTGGTATTCATGCTGCATATCAGACGGTGAAGGAGAATGCATAGTACAACCTATGTGAGGTCATGAGAAGTCAGTTCTTCATGAACATGGAGAGAATCAAGAAGGACAAGAAATACACTTTCAATTATGGTTCATTGCTGGTATGTATATTATTCTAATTGAAAAATCATTTCCCTAGTATCGATAAAATTCAGTGGTCGATTGATAGACCTACAGTAGTACAGATTAAGGAATGCTTAAGGATGTTAGGAAAAAAATTTAATAGTACAATGTGGATTTTTTTAAATATTTCCAGAAAATATTGCATGAGAGAGAGAGAGAGAGGATCCCAAACAATAAAGTAGAGAAGTAAAAAGAAGATACATGTTTTGTTGTGGATACCGATACATGTATGATTCAGGTAGTACAACCAAGGACTTCTTAGGCTCTATCGATTGGTTATGAGGTAGATGGTGATATTATATCACTCCATGCTGATGTGTTACTATCTAATCTAATCAATGCCGGTACTCCCATGTTTGGTACCTATGAAGAAACTTATCTAAAAATTCATTCACAACTAGAGGCACCTGTGATAGAGAGAAGAGTGATTTAACAAGTTGATGATTTATCCAAGAAGAGTGGTATTACAAAAAAAATGATGGATAAGATCAGGAAGAAGTTTATAACTGAGGAGGTAGGGAGCTCTACTGCTGCTATAGAAGTAGAAGAGGTAGAGGTTGTATCTTCTACAATCGGTAAGGAAACAGGAGGAATAACTAAGATTTCTTCAGTGCAAAAGGAGGCTCCTTCCCCTATTGATATAGTGCATCCTAAGAGAAAAACCACATTAAAGACTGAACCTGCAGTGGTTAAGGAAAAGGAAAAGGAAAAAGAGAAGACACCTGTGATTTAACAGAAAACTTATAAGAGAAAGAAGGGAATAACACATGGATACAAAGGGTCAAAAGACAATAGTAAAAAGAAGGATACAACTGAGGAAGAAGAACCTAAAACATATTCATGCCATAAAGAACTTCTAGAAGTCATGGGAGATTTCTTTGGAGACAACCAATGCCAATTTTAGATATGTTTTTGAAAGGCTGTGATTGGTAAGATGATTTCATTTTTGAAGTTCATTTAGGTACCTTTGTCATTTCTATCAAAGGGGGAGTGATCGGTGTAGTCAAAATAAAGTTAAGGGTCTAGTTTAGTGATCAAAGGGGGAGTAGTGTATAGCAGTGCAAATCTTCATGGTTATAGCTAAGTTTGAGTTATATGCATGTATGTGTCTATGCATAATGTGTATGTTTTTGGTGAATCAGTGAGAGGAACATTTTTTCACTATGTCTTCCCATAAATGCCAAAGGGGGAGATTGTTGGAATTATGATGAATTTTGGAATTGAGATGCAATGTTTGATGCTTACAATTTTTCATTGATGGAAACTCTATCCAAATTGATGAATAGGTTATATAGACCGATAGCCTGGATGGATAGGTAAAGAAAAATAAGTCATGTTTTGATTGGTTAACAGAAAGATAGTAACAAAAATTATTTTGAGTGGCGACCATAATAGCGAGCACATTGGGTGATGTGATCATTACTAGAGCATTATTTTGGTCAATCAAGTTCAATTTACTGACTGCGATAGTTAACTCAATATTTTGAGCAAGTTGGTATTTTTGTGATGTGTTTAGTTAGGACCGATTGAGCTAGTGATTGGTTCCTCATGATTAGATGACCGAGGAAGTTGATTATTTTTCAGTGTTTGGTAATAAAATTTTGTATTACATTTTGGGCCAACATCTTAGGTATGATTGGCATTGATTTTCATGAGTTTGGTCAATGTTTTGGGCTGACTTGTGGAATATTTTTCAAGTCTTAACTGACTTAAAAAGGTAGTATCAAGACAAGCTAAATCATGTGATTTAGGGTGGAAGATCATGTTATTGGTGGTTTTGATTAGAGACAAAAGCATAACATTGCACAAGGGTTCAGAAATTGGATTGGATCTGACAGGAAAGAAGTTCCATTCCCAGATCAGTCATTTTAGTTCATTTCTCAAGGCTAACTCTAATAGGTTAGGAGGTTAAATCCCTTAACATTGTGGACTTTAACATGGTGAATTTTGAGAAGGAGTTCTAAATATTCTAGTGAGGTAGATCCTAATAGGTCTGATTGTACTTCTAACAAGGTACTAGTCACTCTTAACTAAGTGAGCCCCTTGATGGTTCTTTTTCTTACTAACACATAAAATACTTGTAGTAGATTTCCTCTATTATCCCAACACTGATCAAGCAAGAAATAGAATGATAGAAACAGGGTTTTCAAACCCTCTACACTTTAAGTTCCAAAACACTCGGGTGGGTTTACCCTTTTTCACTTGGGATATTCAAATTATGACAGTTTATTCCATCAAGTGCATAGTGGAATTATAGATTTTAACTTCTGTAATATTTATTTGACAAACTAAAATAGAATAATAAATATCAATTTTATGGTGATAGCCACCCACTCTAAATGATTAGAAGACCAGTGTTTTATCCTAGGGCATCAGAGTCACTCTGAATATTTATAACTATTTGCCATAAACATAAACTTAAAAACACCTACAGATCTTGACAGAAAATAGATATACCTTGTATATCGACCCTCACACACATGATAGGATAATCATCAATTTCATTATATACCCCAAGTTTCATTGAAATAACCCTAAGGAAATTCAATCTTTCCTTGAAAGAACCACTAAGAAAATTTCAAAATTTGCCTAACAAAGATATAAATTGAACAATCCTTAACTATTGTTATATTATGGTGACTGATTAGGAAAGTGATTTACCTTTCTATAATGCGTGATTTAAACAATAGTTAGCAAAATATTTTTCTATGAAGGATTTGGGGGCAGAAAAACAAATCCTTGGCATGAAAATTTGTAGAGATAGGAAGAACAAAAAATTAACTCTATCTCAGGCTGATTATGTTGAAAAGGTGTTGCAAAGATTCTCCATGAAGGATGCCAAAGCTATCACTACACCTTTGCCTGGTCATTTTAAATTGACTAAGGAGATGTGTCCAAAGACACCAAAAGAACAGGCTAACATGGCCAAGATACCTTATGCTTCAGCTGTAGGGAGCTTAATGTATGCTATGGTATGTACTAGGCCAGACATTGCACATGTAGTGGGAGTTGTTAGCAGGTATATGAGTCACCCTGGGATTGAGCATTGGAATGCAATCAAATGGATTCTTAGATATTTGAGAGGTACATCTAATAAGTGTTTACACTTTGGGGGCTCTACTGCTACTGTTCATGGCTATGTTGACTCAGACTTGGCATGAGATATAGATACTAGGCAGAGTACTATAGGTTATGTATTTACTATTGTTGGGACAATAGTGAGTTGAATTTCTTGGTTACAAAAGGTGAATGCTTTATCCACTATAGAGGCAGAGTATGTTGTTACTACTGAGGTAGCCAAGGAAATGATATGGCTTTAATTCTTCATGGAAGAATTGGGACATCCACAGGAGGATAACTATCTATATTCAGACAACCAGAGTGCCATTCATCTTGCAAAGAATTCTTCTTTTCACTCAAAGAAAAAGCACATACAGTTGCAGTATCATTTCATTTGGTCAGTTTTGGATGATGGGTAGTTAAAGTTGGAAAAGATTCATACAGATGATAATCTAGTGAATATGTTTACAAAGGTTGTAACGAGGGAGAAGATGAATTCTTGTTCAGCTTCAGTTGGTCTTCTAGATTGAATAGACTAATAGAACAACAGTGTCTAGGAAGGTTGGATCTAGTGAGAGCTTCACAGGGTAGTGGTTAAGCTACAAGATCAGTCTCCAAGTGGGAGAATTTTTTGTTTATGTGGAGTCTGATCAGTCCCCAAGTGGGAGATTGTTATATTATGGTGACTGATCAGGAAAGTGATTTACCTTTCTAAAATTTTTTTGAGTCTTATTTCAGCCAATTTCTTGACCGACATGTTCTAACCCTAAAGCAGAATAAATTTTGTATAAATTGGCCTAGGGTTAGGGTTTCATTATTATGTTGTATGTTTTATAGTGGTATTGAGCTGTGAGGGATATGTGCATTGCGATCTAATTGTAATAAATGGATAAGAATAATATTGGACTTTGTTGTTTGGTGGACATAGCCCAGGGATTGGGTAAACCACGTTAAATATTTGTGTCTTGTGTTCTCTTCTAGTTTGGTTTATTATTCTTTGTTATAGATTATATTTTTGCATGTAACTGTTATTTCTGCCTTGTTAATCCTAACAACTATTAATTTAAACAAAACTCAAAACATAATAATGAAGACAAATACTCATCATAAGTTCACAAAATGTTGATGGATTTCATTTTTATTCATATCAAAAGAGTTAATTACATTCAACAATAAGCTTTCAAAAACCCTTCTCAAAATTAGTCTCAAACCAGAGTTTTTACAATATAATTGTATTTTCAAATGTAAAAAATGACAATCTTTATCCCAGTAGTCTTGGAATCCTTTTATAACTAAGGATTCAACAAGCTTCAAATTACATGGGAAGAACTACAAAATATTGCAACAACTTTAAAACTGACAAAATAAAAACATTGAAACAGACCACGGGTGGCATAAGATCTGCAAAGTTTGAAACAAAATTGGTTTTTGTTTTAAAATATCTTTCTATCCTTTCAGCTTCACTTCCCACCTATTCACTTCTTTGGCGGTGGGCCAACTGAATTTTCTCTCTTTCTCCAGCTTGGCTAAAGCTTGCGTCCACCTAACATCTATAATTGTTTTTGTTTGTGCAATAAATTTTGTCATGTCCACTTCAACTTTGAACAAATTATCAAGCAACTCATTACAATAACTTGCATCTGTATCTTTTTCCAAATTGTGTTTTACAATATCATCTTTCCATATTTCATCAAATTCCTTTTCCCATTCTGGCTGTGATTTCAAAACACCAGAATTATCATAAATCTTGGGGATAAGTGGAGGGCATTGACCACAAAACAACTGCAACTTACCATATATCAATTCATCTTTACCATTAATGAAAGAAAAAGTGTTATTTAAACCATTTATCATTTCAATGGTTTCTGTTAATTTAATAGGAAATTCATCACTGTATAAGATTGTTGTTTTCAACTTGTCCATAAATCTATCTCTTCCTGACTAGGTCTTGAAAGTCGGCTCAAGGAACGTCATGGCCTCTGCAGCTATCCTAGAAGCTTCCTGTAGTGAACCATATAGTGTATGCACCATTTTAGTCTTCTTATTTAAGACACTAACCCACTATTTCAATATGGCAATGATAACAGATACAACATTTTCATTTCTCTCCTTTGAAGGCTCTTTAATCTTTCCTTCTTCTGGTGCAAGACCACCTTTTGTTTCTGTAGCAGCATCTACCTTATCTTGTATAATCACTTGATGAGCTTCATTTGTCTTCTTTTATTTCAATTATTTATTTAGCTGATATATTTTTTCCTCTAAAGCATTATTTTAAACCATAACCTCCTTATGCTTTTTGGCCAATGCCATCATTTGACTGAAAGTCTATTCACACCTCTTAGATAAATCCTTTGTCTTTTCCGAGTTCATAAATGAAACTTTTGTCATTATATGAGAAATCTTTGTATCACTAGTATTCTAGAGATTCCAGATCATCCTTTCTACTTTCATTTCCTATCTTATACTCAGGACCAAGGGCTTTTGTGTTGCAGGGGAAAGAGACCAAATGGCTAAAGTCTTAGATCTAGGATCAAAACTTGTTCCTCTCAATACCTCATCGATTTCAATTTCTACTTTGAATAAGGGATCTTCCTGCCTTATGATTTGATCAATAATGAAGGTGGATTGTAGGTCCCAATCAGGCATTAAAAACACTCCACTTTTTTGTACCAAGAGTTTGGCTTGCTCTACAGTTATCAACTCATTCTCAGGATCATACTCCTGAAGTGTCCTCACTATTCTTCATTCTTTTCATCTTGGCCTTCCTCTGTTATTAGATTTTTCCTTAACTCTTTTTGCTTCATTTTAATAAAAAAACTCTTAAATTCTTCAGATTTGATGAATTCATCATCCTTCATGAATTCGTTAGCCATCATTATTCTTTCATCCATTTCTGTGCTTAAGATCATCTCATTTTCTCCCTATCCTTCATCCCGTGGGACATGTTGCAGTTGTTTTCTAATCTTCCTAAAATACCTCCCATGCTCAGTTACTACTGCTTTGGCCATATTTTTTCTAATTTGTACTATCTTATCTTCTATTTTTCTTTTCTTCTTAGGTGGTTCCTTAACAAAAGTAGCTTCTTCACTAGCCTCTGCTTCTTCTTCTTCTTCTTCACCATGCAATGCCACTGTATATGGAGATCCCTAGGACCATACATCCTCTTCTTTGAACTTTGGCACTTGTGCCATCAAGGTGTCATATGATTCTATCATCTTTTCAATTCTTTGCAAGTATGGGACATTAGAAAAGAAACCAGAAAAAGTATTATCTGACTCCTTCCACTAGGCTTCCACCCTCATGAGGTATTTCCACTTTCTTATCCTTCTTGGAATTCAACTTTGTCCTGCCTGTTCCTAACAACATCTTCCTCATCTAGGGGCTCATGATCTCTTATAGTATGCCAGGGGGTCATAGTTTTCAAAGCTATCTTTACAAATCGCTCTGGATCACAGAACCTAGCAACTGTGGTTAACATTCTATATTGTTTCAAATAACCATTAATCAATTCAAAAACATTCTTTGCTATAGAAAAATCATAGCCCACCCATAACTTAGGGACAAATGTACCTTTCTTATGACCTAAAAATTCTTTAACCATCCAAGTAAGCTACCAAATAAATTCTACAAAAGCAATCTCGAGGGGAATAAATCTAGGGAGGATATGAGGTGGCTGTGAGCACCCATATACCCTAATGATAGTAAACTGGTCAAAGAAGAAAAAATCACCCCAATTATGGCTAATTTCCCAACCCTAAATGAATTCCCATGATCTCAATAACCTCTTAACATCAAGTGGTAATCTGTCCCTTATCACTCCCAACAAATCTAGAATTGGATCAACAATCCAATTATGAAAACAGACAAAAGAAGAGTTAACATAAGCACTGTCCTATACCTGGGTCCACCTTTGAATTGGCATCTCAACACAAAAATATGAATCAAACAACTCCAATTCCTTGTCCATGGAAGCCTTTTTGTATTAGAGAATCATAAACATTATATGTGAATAATGTTTAAAAGTAGGCACGGGGTGGTCTGATTGCATTTCCACTAATGCATTATGAATGGCCTCAACTATATACCCCACATAGTCATAATCAGAATTAACTTGTGGATGCTGGATATCCATAGCCATCATCAACACATCAACAACAACAGTAGAATCTCCATCAAAACCCAACACCCTACACAGACCATACGTTGTACACTTGGCATAATGGTGGAAAAGAGATAAATCAAAAGGTGGCTTTATATTATCAGGAATCACCACCAAATGTCTATCTACCCTTGGCATAAATCAGGGCATCTCATTCTTCTTTATGAGTTCTTCTCTTTTCACATAGTCAACCTATATTTTTTCTAAGTCAATTTCGGTACATAATGCCCCTGTAATCCTAAAAAATTCCGCTACTGATCTTCTATTTATAACTACTAGGGATTCTTTATTTTTCTTTCTGATTAGCCTAGGCACTAGAAAATAGTTTTTAGCTAATTATTTGATTAGGTCTATATCCATATATACATTAGGAACTATTAATTTTTCCATGTTTAAATTCCAAGGAGTGCAAATAGGGATTGATTTAACCCTATTATTCCAGAAATAATGGAATAAAGTAATACCCGAGTAATTGAGAGTAATCGGGTTTCTGCACTGACACCACTTGTCCTTCCATTTGGATTGATTTGCATTATTTGCAATGGAAGTTCGAGGAAAAATATCCATAAATTCCTCTATGTACTTCTTCATCGTAGCTCCTTTCTTTCCTGACTCCTTTGAGACTGCACTTGCAGAAGCTTGGCTCATCTTTCTTGCTCAATTTTAATCTCAGAAAAACTCTTTGCAATTTTTTCTCAAAAATCACCTAGGAGGAAAATGATAATTGTATAGAATGAATGCACAATCAATTATATTTATAACCTATCACATCCCAATCTTGTCTACTCCAACTGCAACTCCTCACACTTGCAAAATCATGTCGATGATTTCTGCAACTAGTGCTGCTATTAATTCAAGCTTGCGTATCCTTGCTGGAACAAACTATGCATATATTCCCTTTTTGTATTTATAAATGAGCATAAGACACATGGCACATTGTCACGCACTCACTGTATAGAACAATCATTCAAAATTCTCTGTGCGAGTGAGAAACTAAGCCCTTTCTTTTATTCAATCGCACACTTGCTGTATCTTAACTCACTCTATTTGAAACTGCACGAGTGAGCGACGAATAAGCCATTGCTTGGAATTTTACCTTGTCACATACTCACAACAATCTTTTGAAATAATCCTTTACCTTCGTGAGTGAGTGATTGAACCCTTCTGAGAACAAAACACTAACCGTATCTCTCACTCGTAGTCTAAAATGTATAAACCGCTAAGCCTTGACAAGTGAGTGATGACATAAAAATTTCTTCAGTCACACAGTCACTGATCAGTAATGTTTCATGAAAAATCCATCGTGAGTGAGAGATGACTACCTTTTTCTTCACAGTCGCACACTTGCTCTCTGAAATCTTATTTGAATAAACTATCCATGAGTGAGCGAGTATTAAAGCACTGCTTCATTTACTTTCTTTGAGTCACACACTCACTATGCAAATTTGACTTTATCTTTACTACTCACGAGTGTGTGAAAACTTGAATACTTCTTCCACCGCTCACTCGCAACCCAAAAGTATTGATTGAATCTTCAACGCGATTGAGCGACAACATTATATAGGTGCCCGAAAAGAACTCATCGCCAACTTGCACAACAAAAATTGTTAGACAAAAAATCTCAGTGAGTGAGAGACAACCCATAAAAAACTTGACTTGTGTACTTGCACAACAAAAAGAACTGAGATGGAAAACTACAATGAGTATGCGAAGACTAAAACTTCTTTTAGTCGCAAGCTCGCACAACAAAAACTTAAAGTCAAATGACTTTCTAGCGAGTGTGCGGCAACACAATTTTTAACTTACTCACATACTCATGGACTAAAATATTAAACATGAAAACACATTGTGAGTACGCAACAAAAACTTTCAAAATGTTCTAACAACGACATCGCTCACTCGCGAGGTAACACCAAAAGCTAAGAAAACTATCGCGACTGAAGGATGATCATCTCAATCGCTCACTCGCACACAAAGATGACTAATGAGCCAATGCAACATGACTATGCAACCAATCATGAAAGCTAACCGTTTGAACATGTAAACACTTAAAAGACCTTTTTATATGAAAAAGGGCAAAACTGAGGATAAAGGACGCAGGAAAAGAGCACTGTTCAAATTATGAATTTTTTTTGGATATAGTGCTAACAATGGCTCCGAATGGGGAAAGCTAATTGAGAGATTAATATTAGAAACCAAAACTTTGGGACACAGACCAAAACCCTAAAACAAAACTATACATACACACACAACCAAAACATAAAATAGGGAAACCTAAACTACTGTGCATGGAAAAATAGAACTATGAGAAATAATACTTCAGGAATTGTCCATGCACTAGAAATTCCTGTATCTTACCATCAAAATCCTCTTGAAAATATGAGTCTTGACCATGAAAATCCTGAATTACAAAGGGGCCCATCCACAATGATTCAAATTTACCATGTTTTCCCTTTTCTTCTTTTCTTGCATTCCATTGGAGTACCATGTCATTTATCTAAAACTTTCTTTCAGTTGGTCTTTTATCAAATAGGTACTTAGATTTTTGTTGGATTTTTAGATTTATTTTATGTGCTTTGACCCTTGTTCTTCCAATTCCACCAATTGGACCATCCTATTCATCATGGTTCTTGCATCTCAAACTCTTCTTCTTGCAGAAAATTATAAACATGTAACAAATTATTCAAAGTCAATCTTGCTTAAGTTCCATAAACCGTTTCAAAAGGGGAAACCCCTATTGCTCTCTTTACTGTTACCTTGTCAGCCCAAAGGGCTAAATTCAATTTTGAATTCCAAGACTTTTTATTCTTTTCCAAAATCCTCTTAATAATCTTCATTATGCTCTTGTTGCTGGACTCAACCTGGCCATTTGCTGGAGGATGATATGGCGAGGAGTAAGATACAATGATGCCATAATCTTCACAGAAGTCCTTAAACTCCTCAGATCTAAAAAACATGGCATTGTCCATTATTAGTCTAGTAGGCACACTGAATTTGGTCAAAATATTATCCATTAAGAAATCCATTACCACCTTGTTGGTTGCCTTTTTGGATGGGATTACCTCTATCCATTTGGTAAAATAATCTGTAGCTACCAGAACCCGACTGTGGCATCCATTGAACTTTTCTATAACCTATCCAATAAAATCAATGCCCCATTGGGAAAAAGGTGCTTCCACGGTCATTGGAATTAACAACAATGCTCCTGAAAATTTCATTTTGGAAGAGAACCTTTGGCAAGGTTCACATCTTTGTACAAAATTTTGAGTGTCCTTGAAAAGAGAGGGCCAGTAAAAACCAACCCTAATTTTTTTATGAGCTGTGGTTTTTGCAAAATAATGCCCTCCACAAACATCATTGTGCATTTCACCCAAAAATCTCCTGGATTGTGATTCATCCAAACAAAATAACAAGATTCTGTCCCTATTTTTCCAAAATAAATCACCCTGCACTAATACATATCTTTGAGCTTGTAGCCTAAGAGTCCTTTTTTGAGTGTCTGACATGCGCTCTGGACATTTAGCATTTTTTAGAAAGAACACAATATCAATATGCCATGGTTGAAACTCTATGCTAGTGTGATTAATAATTACTGTCTATACATTATTTATTTAAGCCAACTCCATATTTGTGTTAGTCATGAGTTTAGCCAAGCCCAGACCCCTTACCAATTTGGTAACTTGAATTTCCAGGTTGAATTCTTGAATCCTATTGATCCATCTGCACCTTTTTCTAGTGACTTCAGATTGAGATAATATATCTTTCACTGTTGCATGTGGGACATAAGCAATCACTTTTGCATAAAATAGGCAAGGCCTGAAAACCTTGACTGCTTTGACTAAAGCATAAGCTTTCTTTTCCATTATCTTGTAATTTAGTTATGCTGCATGCAGAGACTTACTGAAAAATGCAATTGGATGTTCAAACCCTTCATTATCCTTCTGCAACAACACTACAACAATAGTGTGAAATGAAGCAAAATAAAACAAGGAAAAAGGTTTCTCATAGTCAAGAGATTTCAAAACTGGTACTTGCCGAATTGCCACTTTTATTTTATCAAAAGCCAACTGGGCCTCTTTATCCCAATCAAATTTGGAATTCTTCTTCAACAATTTTACTATGGGTTTCACTATTTTTGCAAAGTTGATAATGAATCTCTTACAAAATTCACCTTCCCTAGAAAAGATTGTTCACCTTTGATGTTCTAGGGAGGTAAAACTTTGTCAATAGCCTCTACCCTCTCAGGGTCAATTCTGACTCCTTCTTTTGAGACTATATGTCCTAATAATTTACCTCCTATCATAGAAAAGTGAAACTTCTTTGGGTTTAATGAAATCCCATACTCCAAAGCTTTAGAAAAAATATTTTCCAAATGTTTAGAGTGATCCTCAGCTTTTTTGGAATATGCAGTCAGATCATCTTGGTAAACAACCATAATTATATTTATAAACTCTCTAAAAGCCACATCCATGGCTCTTTGGAAAGTATCTCCTGCATTCATCAGGCCAAATGACATCCTCACATAAACATACGTACCCCATGGGGTAGTGAATGTTGTTTTGAACTATTTAGACTCCTGAACTAACACTTGGTTATAACCAGAAAATCCATCCATCATTGATAAGAGTTCATAACCAGTAAATCTCTGCAACATTGCCTCCATATTAGGTAGAGAATAATTATCTTTCAAAGAGGCTACATTCAAATTTCTAAAATCTTCACATAACCTGATGTCACCATTCTTCTTTCTAACCAACACCAGATTAGATACCCAAGAGGAATGTCTGATTGGCTTTATTATCCCAGTATCTCTGAGTTTTGTTAATTCTTACTGCATTTTGGGGGCCAATAATGGATTTATTGGCCTTTGCTTCTGCCTAAAAGGATTGACATCACTTTTCAATGGAACTTCATGCTAGAATAAATCTTTCCTATAAGCCTTAAGGTCTTCATAAGACCAAGCAAAAACATGTTTATACATTTTTAGTAAATTGATCAAATTTGTTCTTACATGAGGGGCCAACTTTTTTCCAATATATACAAGTTTGGGATCAGAGCGTGGT
The DNA here is from genome assembly GCA_018584345.1 of Thuja plicata. Taxonomy (NCBI): domain Eukaryota; kingdom Viridiplantae; phylum Streptophyta; class Pinopsida; order Cupressales; family Cupressaceae; genus Thuja; species Thuja plicata. The sequence continues at coordinate 3,305,553 of MU225392.1, forward strand.
CCTAAATTTATCTCCTCAAATTCATCCATTTTGGCTGTAGAATTTTGGCACATGTGACTATCATTATCAGTAAACATTCCTTCTAATTGATTCAATCCCTTAGGAATCTCATTTGTTTGCAATTGCACAATTTCATTTCCAAATATTATTTCCTTTCCATCAATCATCTCTACCAAATTATTACAGTCAATGATCTGGCTTTCATAATTGTATACACACTGAAAAAATGTAAGGATATCATCATCATTTTCAAAAACCTGCCAATTATATACATTATCAGGGATAACAGGTCTAGTCTTAGTCTCTATAATAGAAATTCCTTCCAATGTCAGGTCATCATTTTTCAGAGCAACATTAGCCAAGAAATTTGCCATGATATCCTTAGATCTCTCTATCTATTCAATGGAAAATGAATCAAAAAATTCAATGCTATCCCAAACAACATGTTTATATTGTTTCAACCTATCATTTTTGGCAGCATACTTCGATCTGACTTGAGATATGGCTAGTTTTGAATCCCCATTAATACCATGCTTGGCTGTTATCTCTAACCCCAATAATAATGCCTCATATTCAGCTGTGTTGTTTGTACATTGCAAAGCCAGCAGAAAAGAATACTTGAAAGTCATTCATGATAGAGACACAAATAATACACCAGCTCCTGATCCTTCTTTTGAACAAGCTCCATCAAAATAAATTTTTCATAATCCATGCTGTTGCAATTCCAATTCCTCTATTATGGGGTCAGTATTTCTTAACTGAGGTTGAATCTTTTCAACTCTGAAATTCTACATATCTACATCCACAAAACAATTCAACATACTAGGTTCAACCTTTTCAACATATACAAGAGCTCTAGGCTCTCGAAATAACTTAGCTTCTCTTCCATTCACAGAAATAGTAGAAAAGGAATTTAAATCCAACTATACATGTCCTCCAATAGCTGCAACACATTACCTTGATAAAAGCATCCCATAGTGAGGTGGAGAGTCAACAACAACAACATCTATTTTAAAAATGACCGCAGGGTATGCAACAAGCTTTACTTCTATTCCTTTTAAGGTTCCTATCACAGGCACTTCCCTGTTGTCCATAGCATAACATTTACCAAAAGAAGTGTCCACCTTCAAACCCAATTATTTCATCACATTATAAGTCATCACATTAGCAGCAACCCCATAATCTAACATACAATTCTTCAAAAACATATTATTTACAAGGAGTGTCACATAAAAAGGATCAATCTAAAAAGGTTCCTGTGTGATTACACTCCCAACACAGATTTACGGTTCATCTTGTTCTTTTTTACTCTGACAATTTAAAACACCTATATTAGGGATATCAGGCAAAGCTGGAAGCAATGAGAAAGTAGCTTCTCGGTGTTCTTTTATCTTCAACATCTCAACTAAGGGAACAAACACCTTCATTTGAGATAATGCTCATTTCATATCGAAAGTTGGAAAATTTAACACAGTCTCAGAAGAAACTTTACCTCTACTTTCCTTGAATTGTCTAGTTTTTTGTTCATTCATAGGAGCAACTTTACTTCCTTTGACAGAAGTATCTTTAGGTTCCTTTTCGTCTATTTTATTTTTTTCCATTTTACCCACCTCTTGTATAGGTTCTTCATCAATAACTTCTCTGATAAATATTGAACTGGGCTTACTCTCACCTTGATCAAATTGTCTATTTTTAAGGTGATATAAACTCCTTTCCTGAGTTACTGCAATAATGGTGAGAGATCTTACCTCCTCATCATTGGGTGTCCGAAGCATGTTCCAATTTGGTATTTTCTACATTAATTGTGAACTGCACATTTCCTTGTGATCCATCTTCTAATTCACCATTATCATCCTCAATAGTAAAAGGAGGCATAGTGGCCAAAGTTTTCTTATCATTCTGGCTTTCTTGTGTTCCAATATTTCCATGTGATTTTGTCAACACTTGAGCCACTGCACACTGAAAAGGGGAATGATGCATATTACACACCATACACCATAGATTGTTCTCAACATTGTGTGTATTATTGTTTTTCAATGGATCAGGAGCATCCCTATTTTTTGTATTAGTTGATTCTTCTAGTATAGGATTACCATGTTTCCAGTTGGTCTTGTAAGGAAAATCTTGTAACCTATAAGATTTCTCCTGTCTTTGATATTGATGTTTGTTATTTTGAAAACCCTTTTCATTTTTATCAACCTTTGCAACAATATCTTTTACCACACTCCCCAATGCATCCATTTTATCTTCTTCTTTGGGATTTTTAATGGACTGTCCTTTTGACTCTTTCCAGAGTCTGGTATCATCTCTTTTTCCAAGCTTTCTAGAAGCTCTTCTGTTACTTTCTATGTTTATGGCCATTTTATAGGCATCCCTCATGGTATGAGGATCTTTATCTCTCAACAAGTATGATGTCTTTCCATCCAAATAATTACAATATGTGGTGAGGTAGAAATTCTCATCCAATCTCAGTATGTTAAACAATTTATACATTGCCTTTTGAAATCTTATATTGAACTCAGCTATGCTCTCATTTTGAAACTTATTCATATTGTTGAACTCATTCAACATGAAACCAGAATTTATCTTATCACCATACTGCTCTTTGAAACATCTAATAAACTCGTCCCATGAATAAATACTATTATCATGCAATCCTTGGTACCAGTCTCTTGCATCCTCAATCAATGATTGCACATATAACTTCATCACAACATCCTCATCTTCAATTTCATAATCATTCATTATATCAGTGAATACTTTCAGATGCTCTTCACCTATTATAGCATTGTTCCCACTAAATTTGGGAACCTTATCTCTATTTTCATTAGGGATAGCATTAGGTTGACCCAGGATACCATCAAAAAATAGTTGCCTATATCTTTCCAAATGAATAGGCCTTCTCTAAAAATTTGTGCCAAGATTGGGGCCACTACTACTCGTGCCTATATTTTGATGACCAATAGTGCTACCTAGTCCACTTCCTCCTGACTGTGATGCAACTTCTGAATGTGATGCAACTCCTTGAGTTGCACCCAACATCTAGGCATTTGCATTAATATTTTGAGTCCTAGAAGTAGATCCAAGCATGTTTTTACATGCTGAGGTAGTATTACTTGTCACATTAGTGTGAGTGGAGGCATTTAAGAAAGAAAGTTTTTTTTTCATTTCTGCTAAGGAAACCTCTAGTTCTGCCTTTTCCATTTGTTTGACAATATCATCTTTGGCCTTTCTAGCCATTTCCAATTCCATATCAAGTGAGAAAATATTTTGAGACATTCCTCCTTCAATCTTAGGTTTGAAAAATTGTACACTAGTGACCTTTTGTTTTCCTCTATCAGAGGTTGCCTTTCTATCATTAGTTGCTAGTGTATCTTGTGAAGAAGTTTGACCCTTAGAATTTTTTTGAGTCTCATAAGTAAGAATCTGTCTCAGCACAGGTTCCTTATTCTCAGAATCACTTTTCTTCAACATGTGTTCTCTCTCTTGGCACTCTTTTCTCAAGGTATCTACATCTCCAAAAAGTTCTTTATTCAAACCATGGAATCCTGCTTTTGCACCCTGATCTGCCAATTTTAATTGGGCAACCCATTTTTTCAAATTTTCTCTTTCAGTAATAACATTTACAATTTTCTCTTCTAGAGCCTTATCATTTCTCTGCTTGATAAGCATTAGTTTTTTTAGTTCCCTTTTCAAAAGGTCATTATCTCTAAGGACTTCTTCTATGTCAAAACTAGAAGAATCATATATATTCATCAAATTGTCCTCCCCCTGATTTTCCACTCTTTCATAAGGGATGTCTGATGAATTTGGAGAAAAATTTCCCATGTATGGGTTCGATGTTCCCCCTTTTTGTTGTAATACACTCTTTGGTGCAGGGGTATCAAAAAATTCATCATAATAACCCATAGTTTCAGACTCAGGATTTAGAGGTACACTTATATCTTTCTCAGGAATTGTACCTAAAGGCTGACTTGAACCTACACACCTAGGTTTCCAAGAAGTGTTATTATGAGAATCTCCCTTCCTAGAATAATTTCTTCTAGGATTTTTAAGAACATCACTCTCTGATAAAGCTTGAGGGTGGTATTTTGTGTATGCCTTTGTATTCTTATCCTAACCAAAATGAAATCTCCTAACACTTGATCTACTAATGTTCCCCTTAGAAAAACCATAACCAATTACCTGGAGTCGCCACCCAAATCTTATTGGGAATAAAATAATGAGATTTCACTTTAAAAATGACAGTAAAGCATATAACAATGAGATATAACATACACTTATAATTTCATAAACTGGATTTAAAGGATTTTGATTTTCATTAAGATGAGAGCTTCAAACTAACCTCAAGATGTACTCCTTGAAAGTCCCCAATAGAGTCGCCATTTTCTGTTGGTTCTTTTTCTTGCTAACACATATAATACTTGCAGTAGGTTTGCTCTATTATCCCAACACTGATCAAGCAAGAAACATAATGATGGAAACATAGTTTTCAAACCCTCTGCACTTTGATTTCCAAAAAACTTGGGTGGCTTTACCCTTTTTCCCTTGGGATATTCAAATTATGACAGTTTATTTCATCAAGTGCATAGTGGAATTACAGATTTTAACTTCTATAATATTTATTTGACAAACTAAAACAAAATAATAAAGATCAATTTTATGGTGATAGCCACCAAATCCAAATGAATAGAAGACCAGTGTTTTATCCTAGGGCATCGAAGTCACTCTGAATATTTATAACTATTTGCAATAAACATAAACTTAAAAAAACCTACAGATCTTGACAGAAAATAGATGTACCTTGTATATCAACCCTCACACATATGATAAGATAATCATCAAATTCATTAAATACCCCAAGTTTCATTGAAATAACCCTAAGGCAATTTAATCTTTCCTTGAAAGAACCCCTAAGACAATTTCAAAATCTGCCTAACAGAGATATAAATTGAACAATCCTTAACTATTCAATTTAAACAAAACTCATAACACAATAATGAAGACAAATACTCATCATAAGTTTAGAAATTGTTGATGGATTTCATTTGTATTCATATCAAAAGAGTTAATTACATTCAACAATAAGCTTTCAAAAACCCTTCTCAAAATTGGTCTCAAACTAGAGTTTTTACAATATAATTGTATTTTCAAATGTAAAAAATGACTATCTTTATCCCAGTAGTCTTGGAATCATTTTATAACTAAGGATGACACAAGCTTCAGACTACCTGGGAAGAATTAAAAGTTTTTGTAGCAAATTTAAAAGTGACAAAATAACAACTTTGAAATAGACCAAGGGTGGCATAAGACTTGCGAAGTTTGAAACAGAATTGGTTGCTATTTTAAAAATATCTTTCTATCCTTTCAGCTTCACTTCCCACCTATTCACTTCTTTCGTGGTGGGACAACCAAATGTTCTCTCTTGCTCCAGCTTGGCTAAAGCTTCCGTCCACCTAACATCTATACTTGTTTTTGTTTCTGCAATGAATTTTGTCATGTCTACTTCAACTTTGAACAAATTATCAAGCAACTCATTACAATAACTTGCATCTGTATCTTTTTCCAAATTGTGCTTTACAATCTCATCTTTCCATATTTCATCAAATTCCTTTTCCCATTTTGGCCGTGCTTTCAAAAACCAGCATTATTATAAATCTTGGGGATAAGTGGAGGACATTGAATACCAAACACCTGCAACTTACCATTTATCAATTCATCTTTACCATTAAAGAAATAAAAAGTGTTATTCAGATCATTTATCATTTCAATGGTTTCTGTTACTTTATCAGGGAAGTCATCACTGTATAAAATTGTTGTTTTCTACTTGTCCATCAATCTATCTCTTCATGACTAGGTCTTGAAAGTTGGCTCAAGGAATGTCATGGCCTCTACAACTATCCTAGAAGCTTCCTGTAGTGAACCATACAATGTATGCACCATTTCAGTCTTTTTCTTTAAGACACAAACCCGGTGTTGCAATGTGGAAATGATAATAGATACAACATTTTCATTTCTCTCCTTTGATGGCTCTTTAATCTGTCCTTCTTCTGGTGCCAGATCATCTTCTATTTCTATAGCAGCATTTACCTTATCCTATATAATCACCTGAGGAGCTTCATTTGTCTTCTTTTCTTCCAATTCTTTATTCAGCTGATCTATTTTTTCCTCTAAAGCATTATTTTGAACCATAACCTCCTCATGATTTTTAGCCAATGCCATCATTTGACTAAAAGTCTGTTCATACCTCATAGATAAATCCTTTGTCTTTGCCAAGTTCATAAATGAAACTTGGGTCATTAGATGGGCAATCTTTGTATCGCTAGTATTATGGAGATTCCAAATCATCCTATTTGCTTTCATTTCCTCTCTTATACTTAGGACCAAGGGAATTTGTGTTGCAGGGGCAAGAGACCAAATGGCTAAATTCTTAGATCTAGGATCAAAACCTGATCCTCTCAATACCTTATCAATTTCAATTTCTATTTTGAACAAGGGATCTTCCTGCCTTCTGATTTGATCAATAATGAAGGTGGATTGTAGGTCCCAATCATGCATTAACAACACTCCATTGTTTTGTACCAAGAGTCTGTCTTTCTCTATAGTTATCAACTTACTCTCAGGATCATATTCCTGAAGTGTCCTCACTATTTCTTCATTCTTGTCCTCTTTGCCTTCCTCTGTTATTAGATTCTTCCTTAACTCTTTTTGCTTCATTTTAAGCAAAAAAAATTTAAATTTTGCAGATTTGATGAATTCATAATCCTTCATGAATTCATTAGCCATCAATATTCTTTCATCCATTTTTGTGCTTAAGATAATCTCATTTTCTCCCTGTCCTTCATCCTGTGGAACATGTTGCAGTTGTTTTCTAATCTTCCTGAAATACCTCCCATGCTCAGTTACTACTGCTTTGGCCATATTTTTTTTGATTTGTACTATCTTATCTTCTATTTTTCTTTTCTTCTTAGGTGGTTCCTTAACAGAATGAGCTTCTTCACCAGTATATGCTTCTTATTCTTCTAGATGTTCCTAACCATGCAATGCCACTGTATATGGAGAAACCTGAGACTGTACATCCTCTTCTTTGAACTTTGGCACTTGTGCCATCAAGGTGTCATATGATTCTATCATATTTTCAATTCTTTGCAAGTATGTGACATTAGGAAAGAAACCAGGAAAAGTTTTATCTGACTCCTTCCACTCGACTTTCACCCTCATGATGTATTTCCACTTTCTTCTCCTCTCTTGGAATTCAACTCTGTCAATCCTGTTCCTAATAAAATCTTCCTTATATAGGGGTTCATGATCTCTTACAGTCTTCTAGGGGGTCATAGTTTTCAAAGCTATCTTTACAAATCGCTCTGGATCACAGAACCTAGAAACTATGGTTAGCATTCTATATTGTTTCAAATAACCATTAATCAATTCAAAAACCTTCTTTCCAGTAGAAAAATCATAGCCCACCTATAACCTAGGGACAAATGTACCTTTCTTATGACCTTCTAAAAATTCTTTATCCATCCAAGTAAGCTCTCCAAATAAATTCTACAAAATAAATCTTGAGGGGAATAAATTTGAGGAGGATATGAGGTGGCTGTGAGCACCCATATACCCTAATGACAGTAAACTAGTCAAAGAAGAAAAAATTACCCCAATTATGGCTAATTTCTGAACTCTGAATGAATTCCCACGGTCTCAATAACTTCTTAACATCAAGTGGCAATCTGTCCCTTATCACTCCCAACAAATCTAGAATTGGATCAACAATCCAGTTATGAAAACAGACAAAATAAGAGTTAACCGAAGCATTGTCCCATACCTGGGTCCACCTTTGAATTGGATTCTTAAACCAAACTCTAAATCAAATAGCTCCAATTCCTTGTCCAATGAAGCCTTGTTGTATTAGAGAATCATAAACATTAGATGTGAATAATGTTTAAAAGTAGGCAAAAGGTGGTCTGATTGTATTTCCACCAATGCATTATGTATGGCCTTCAATATATACCCCACATAGTCATAATCATATTTAACTTTAGGATACTGGATATCCATAGCCATCATCAGCACATAAGAAACAACAATAGAATCTCCATCAAAACCCAACACCCTACACAGACCATACGTTGTACACCTGACATAATGGTGGAATAAGGATAAATCAAAAGGTGGATTTATATTATCAGCAATCACCACCAAATGTCTATCTACTCTTGGCATAAATATGGGCATCTCATTCTTCTTTATGATTTTTTCTCTTTTGACATAGTCAACCTATATTTTTTCTAAGTCAATTTCGGTACACAATGCCCCTATAATCCTAAAAATTTCCGCTACTGATCTTCTATTTGTAGCTACTAGGGCTTCTTTATTTTTCTTTCTAATTACCCTAGCTAGTGGAAAATAGTTTTTAGCTAATTCTTTGATTAGGTCTATATCCACATATACATCAGGAACTATCAATTTTTCCAGGTTTAAATTTCATGGAATGCAAATAGGGACTGATTTAACCCCGTTGTTCCAGAAATAATGGAATAAAGTATTACCTGATTAATTGAGAGTTATCGGGTTTTTGCACTGAAACCACTTGTCCTTCCATTTGGCTTGATTTTCACTATTTGCAATGGAAGTTCCAGGAAAAATATCCACAAATTACTCTATGTACTTCTTCGCTGTAGCTCCTTTCTTTCCTGACCCCTTTGAGACTGCACTTGCAGAAGCTTGGCTCATCTTTCCTACTCAATTTTAATCTCAGAAAAAATCTTTGCAATTTTTGCTCAAAAATCACCCAGGCGGAAAATGATAATCGTACAGAATGAATGCACAATAATTTATATTTATAACCTATCACATCCCACTATTGTCTACTCCAACTACAATTCCTCACACTTGCAACATCATGTCGATGATTTCTGCAACTAGAGCTGCCATAAATTCAAGCTTGCGTATCCTTGCTGGAACAGACTGTGCATTTATTCACTTTTTGTATTTAGGAATGGGCATAAGACACATGGCACATTGTCACACACTCCATGTACAAAACAATCATTTAAAATTCTCCGTGCAAGTGAGTGACTAAGCCCTTTCTTTTATTCTATCACGCACTTGATGTATCTTAACTCACTCTATTTGAAAATGCGTGAGTGAGCAATGGCTAAGCCATTGCTTGGAATTTTACCTTGTCGCATACTCGCAGCATTATTTTGAAATAATCCTTTACCTTCAAAAGTGAGTGATTGAACCCTTCTAAGAACAAAACACTAACCACATCGCTCACTTGCAATCCAAAATGTATAAACCGCTAAGCCTTAACAAGTGAGCGATGACATACAAATTTCTTTGGTTGCACAGTCGCTGATCAATAATTTTTAGTGAAACATCCATCGCGAGTGAGCGATGACTACCTTTTTCTTCATAGTCGCACACTTGCACTTTGAAATCTCATTTGAATAAACTATCCATGATTGAGTGAGTATTAAAGCACTGCTTCATGAATTTCTTTGAGTCGCACACTCGCTATGCAAATTTGACTTTATCTTTACTACTCGTGAGTGTGCGACAATGTGAATACTTCTTCCATTGCTCACTCGCAACCCAAAAGTATTGAACGAATACTCAATGCAACTGAGTGACAACATCATATAGGTGCCCATAAAGAAATCGTCGCCAACTCGCACAAAAAACCATGTTAGACAAAAAACCTCAGTGAGTGAGAAATGACCCATAAAAAATTGACTCACTTACTCCCACAACAAAAATCATTGAGATGGAAAACTACGAGTACATGATGACTAAAACTTCTTTCAATCGCAAGCTCGCACAACAAAAAATTAAAGTCAAAAGACTTTAGCGAGTGTGCGACAACACAATTTTTAACTTACTTGCATACTCACAGACTAAAATATTAAACATGAAAACATATTGCGAGTATGCAACAAAAACTTTCAAAACTTTCTAACAACGACATCGCTCACTTGCGAGGTAACACCAACAGCTAAGAAAACTGCTGTGATTGCATGACTGAAGGATGATTAGCTCACTCACTCACTCGCACACAAAGATGATTAATGAGCCAATGCAACGTGACTATGCGAACAAGAATGAAAGATAATTGTTTGAACATTTAAACACTTAAAAGACCTTTTTATATGAAAAAGGGCAAAACTGAGGATAAAGGATGCAGGGAAAGAGCACTTTTCAAAATATGAAATTTTTTGGATATAGTGATAACACCCCTAACAGTGTATTATAAGATCCTAACAAAGAAAATATTTTATTGCAGTGAAGAGATTTGTGGGTGTCATACCCACCGTGGTTTTCTCCCTCTTACAAGGGTTTCCACAATAAAAATAGTGGTGTTATGTGTTATGCTTTGTGGATGCTTGAATTGTTTACTTATATTACATAGTTACAATTGTATTTTTGGTTGTATGAAAGTTGTTTAAAATCATAATCAGATTCTTGGTTGAATTGGTTCATTATCTATTTGCACTGATTCACCCCCCTTTCAGTGCCTCTATATACTAACAACATTATCCTTGGTGTGGATTTTTTCTAGTTTTTTCTACCTCTTGTTTTGTGTTAGCACTGTGATTTTTCCTTCCACAATTTCTTATATATTGGATCCAAGAGATAGTAGATTTATGTTGTGTTTTTTGGAAGTAATAGAGTGCTACCAAATTGATTAGAGAATACCAATGTGTTAGAATCAAGAAAAACACACAGCTGACAGGGGGGGGGGGGGGGGGGGGG
>MU225392.1:3322608-3363281 GCA_018584345.1 Thuja plicata
GGGGGGGGGGGGTGAATCAGTGTTTAACTAATTATTCTATTTCAACAAATTTAAACATAAATAAATTATAAATCACTTGAAGCTTAACATAAGAACACATAACACATGATATGATTATGGGGAAACCTTGATTAGAGGAAAACCTCGGTGGGAATTAGTACCCACAAATATTGCGCTAGCCTAATGAACCTGTTAAAGTTCCTTTGCCCTGTTAGGAGCAGTCTTTATAATGCAAGTATAATGACCTGGTCAAAGGCCTGACCTTGTTAGGAGTCTTTTACAAACAACCCTGTTAGGGGTGAGGACTCACAGTCCAAGAGCTCACTGCTCAATGAGAATGAAGGCTACAACCTCGTGAGAATAGATATGCACTATATCCAAAGGTGAACTGCTGTATATGACACAGATGTTTGATCAGTTCTGGTTATGCACTTATGCTCTTATCTTCTTTAAGGGCTCTATCTCATACTGACATCTTTATACTAATCTTCTATATCTCTTCTCTACATATTTATTCGACACTTTAAATATATCTTTTAATTATATATATATATGTTTATGCCTGAATAGACACGACTATAAACAATACCTTAGTCGGCCCAAAAACAACATTCACAACACTTCCAAACAAATTGGCTCAAGCATGTTTACAATAATGTTTAATACATGATTAAAAACTTACTACAATAGGCGCTTAGCCTTTACACAACACAAGATTACACGCTAATAAAAAACCTGAAGTCGGCTCCATACTCTGTATTCTGAATTGCTGTTGTACTTGTTCTTTCTGTAACTTATCCATACTGACATTATGTATCATGTGTGTATAGGGTGAGCATAAAAACATATCATAGAGCTTATGTCTGAAGGTTCTTAGTCTAAATCGGCCATACGCACATGCAATGGTGCTTTGATCATCTGTGTATCTCTGTTCTGTATTGTCTTCTATACTTAGTCAATTTCCACTACTAAGTTTGCTGTCAAAACTTCATATGACTTTGTTAACATAATGAAAACACAAAATAAGTCATATACTCCCTGGGAGTCAACTTTCCAACAAGATCATGACACATAAATCAACACATAACACCAAGATTGTTGATGTGGAAACCTAGTTAAGGGAAAAACCATGGTGGGGATCAAACCCACAAGATAAATGTACTTTGTTAAAATAACTATACCCTATTAAGAGTATTACAAGGAGAATTCATATACATTCAGTCACCCTACCTAGAGCTCACTGCTCAAATACAACAAGGGATTCAACATAGAGCAAGACTCACTACCTTACAAAAATCTTTGATTACAATTTACAATGAACAATAATCCACAACTCACGAACTAACAAAAAAAATCTATGATATGCCAATATAGTTCCAATGAAGCACATTAAATCAATACCTCAATTGTAGATTCCACTCATACCTATTCACATTAACTCTTTGACACCACACACACATTCTCTCTTAAAAATGATTTCATATTTTATACATTTCATCAACTTTATTTTAACTAGGTCGGCCAGGGACATAATTACAAAATATTAATTCATTAGAGCTCAATACATAATACGATCCATTAATGTCATCTAAGATATAACAAGGATCAATAAGAACATCCTTGAAGATGATCTAGATCCATAAATCATGCCATGATCCTTCACAACATGCTACACCATCAAGTGAACCAAGAACAATAATAACAACACATAACATAAAAAATACCAAATCTGATCACATAACCCAATGCGACCCAAAAAATGAATAGGAAATGATAAAGAAGAATCAACAAGCAACATGAAATGCCATGTGGAAAACAAGAACAACTCTGTCTCAGAATTTAGAACCATCTCTACACTATTCATCATGAATACCAATCAACAACCTTTATCATACAAGAAAGATAACTTTCCAACATCCAAATCATGAACCACTCGAGTTGAGGACACACATACATGTCCTAAAATCATAAATAGATTACCAACCAAGAATATAACATAACTAATCCACATCGATCCAAGAACTATAACATTGTCTCTTCTTGAATAACCAAAATACCAATCTGTGATAAATCATTCATAGCTCAGTCAAATCATCATCCAAACCTCTATAAGTTGACAGAGATAAACTAAAAACATCACTAATACCATATGTACCTTCACAACATATGATCTTCAATGCAATAGCTGTACCAAAACAATCTTCTCACTGAACATGCCTGGAACACTATCATCAACAGTAGGAATATGTTGACATCAATAACACAACATTAATGTCAACACATATATGCATGATATCCAACAATCTCCAAAAATCTCTCCATTTGGCATTGATGACATCATATGATGTGAAAAACCAAATCGATGCACAAAGAAACTATACCAATAATATTTATAATATATCTTTCAGAGTCTCTTTAACAAACCTTCTCCACCTAATAAAAATATCTTCCTTAGTCTCATACTTTTTTTTCAAATAAATTTCTCCACCTTTGACGTCAATGAAAAAGGCATATATATGCACTAAGTCATAGAAGCCAAAAATATGAACAAACATCTCTCTCAAAGATCTAAACATCTGAATCATCAAGATGACTAATTCCCCTAAGTAGTAGCCATTAAAACATCAATCCAGAATAATGACGATCTCGATAAGTGCATTGGAATGATGCACATTTCTAGTTCTGATTAGGAAGGGAAATCACCCCAAGCTTACCTTAGAGATACTTAAAAGTATCCTTTGGTAAGGGCTTTGTGAAGATATCTGCAATATTTTCTTTAGTAGATACATACTCCAATCTAACTTCTTTTTCAATAACCTTGTCTCTCAAGAAATGATATTTGATAGATATATGCTTTGTCTTTGAATATAACATAGGGTTATTTGAAATATTGATAGCACTTGAGTTGTCACAATAGATAGAAATTGACTCATCAATACTTTCTCTGATATCTTTCAACATTTGCTTCATCTATATCACTTGTGTACAATTAAAAATAGAAACAACATATTCAAATTCAACAGTAGATTGAGAAAAACAATTTTTGTTTTTACTTGCCCATGAAACTAACCTTTTTCCCAAAAAGAATGCTCCGCCACTTTTGTTTTTTCTGTCATCCTCATTACCTTACCAATCCACATCAGTATAAGTATTCAATGTAAAATCATCATCCTTCCCATACCATAAGCCATAATCAAATGTTCCTTTCAACTATCTAAATATCCTTTTAAGGGTATGTGCAGGATCATTGTGTACCAAACTAGGCCCTTAAGTGACAATGAAAATTCAGAAAATCGGGGTTAGGCATGTTGACGTAAAAATTTGAACAAGTTATCAATCCTATATAAAAAATGTAAGAAGAGAATCTGTAGAAAAGTGAATGTAGTTTCTAAGATACTAGACCTTTTTTTGAAAAAATAATTCTATATGGTGAAAATTTCAAATTTCAATGCAGTATTACAAAAATTTTAAGAAAAAGATAAGAAGTAGGTGTATGTCTAACCACCTTAAACACAATCAAATGATAATATTTTTTTACAAGATTCTAGATATAAGTAGTAAACTCATGTCCGGATGTGATGCATAGTTTTTTGTAATTTTTTTTGAAGTAAATAATTAATTTTGAATTTTTTCTAAAACATTTCTAGAATATAAAATCCCCATGTCTAACCACCTTAACTTAGTCTAAACCTCATCAAATTGATTTTTTTTCTTATAGTAGGCAAAGCATAGAATGGGACGCATGTTTCAGATATCAAAAATATTATACTGTCTAAAAGTTATAGTTGTTTTTCAATCAGAAATTTAGAGGTAACTCAATTAGAAAATAAATAATAATTACTTATTCAAATCAAAATTTGAAAGCAATTATATTGATGGAAAGATGAGAATCTCCTTAAGAAACCCTTTTTGTTTCATCTAACTCAGGTGAAAACTCGTAATCTACATGGTCAAAGTCTAGAGATTGGAGGATGTATGGAAATTTTTTGGGGTTGACCCAAGGAAAATTCCTAAGAAAATCTTTGGGCGTGTCAGAGATAACATGTATTTGAAAGGTAAAAGGAATCTGATAGATATTGGATACCCAATATACATCAGATTCATGATATAGTTGAATAAATAAAAAAAAAATTATATATCATAACTATATAATAAATTAGTAGTTGGCTACACATACGATAGATATAGAAGATTCAGGCACACTTGATTAGCTCATACAAAATGACAGTAAAGTTCATTGTGCATAGGTTCATCATGTTCTTTTGTTCATTTTGTTCGTTATGTTCATAATGTTTTGTCATTTATAAACTTTTTTTCTCAATAAACTTAGTGTTCTCATGCCTTGGGAATGCAGGGATTACAAATATGATGGATGTATGAGATTCCTCTATCGTATTGGATTATATCTTACTTTAATTTTTTGTCTCACCATTTAGTTATATTTTTTCTTTAATACTAATATTTTCTATACTATTGCAATGTAGGTGTCATCGAGAGTAGAATCAAAACAAATAAAAAACTTAATCAAATCTATAACTACTAACTCCTAATTCTTGCAAGACAAATTCTAATTGATGAGGATTAATCCTCCTTCTTCTTCGAGCTCCACATCACTCAGGTGGGTATTACCTAATCTGCACACATATGACTCCTTTGTAACAAATACAGGCTTGCAGATATATGAGTGTGGAATAATTTTCAAGCCCTTAGGTAAAAAATACCTCAATACTTTATCAAATATTATGCAATATTCCATTTGCATAGAGTAAGTATGAAAACTAGAGCAATCCTAACTCCTAACAACATGAAAAGGAAATGTTTTTTCAATTATGTTTTGATTTATGGATCTCTGAAATACCCAAAGTCTTTCATAGACCAGTACCTTATCTAATGGGTATCAGAGTCAAACATAAAATTGCAAAGATGATCATGAACAAAGGAAAACAACACAGTCTGATATGTCTATATGCCTTACATAAGACAAACCCTATCAATCAAGTTCTACTTGTGAATCCACCTGTGTATTCAAATATGCAACTCTCTACTCAAAGAATTTAACCCTCCACTGAGAAGAGACCTTGGAATAGACAATACATAACCAACATCCACTGAAAAGACAAGATTGGAATACCCTTGATATTCCAAATCATACACATTTGAAGACAAATCTTAAATCACAGTCATTCCTTAAATGAATCTATTGCTGATAAAAAACATACAAGATTAAAACATCCTTAATTCTTTATTCTCTATGATTCATAAACAAAATGGAGACAACTTGATATCAGAACAACAATACTGAAAATTCATTCATAAAGCTAGTTGTTACAATGATGTTCTTCCCTGAAATAGAAAGGAAATTAGAACAACCTATATGCATAGAAGAGGGAAAAATATATAGAAGATACCAATGGAACCTGCTCTGAAGCTTTTGTAGAGGAACTCAACAGACTCAGAAACCTCCCAAAATAGAGCAGCAACAGGAACCCTTACAAAAGAGAAAAGAAGGAAATAAATAGAAGCAAAAGAAGAACCCTAAAATCTATGTCTGATTCACACATGCCCCTTTTCAAATATGATCTACACTGGCAACTATCTTTTCAAAAATCTGATATCATTTTCCCCTTTCAAATATCTTCTAAATCTGATTTTTCTCTGCAAGATTTCATTTTTCTGTTCAAAGTCTACTTTAATCCTCTGAAAATCTCCTCCAAATCTGATTTGATTTGCCTCCAAAATCTGATTTTCATCCTCTGATAAAATCCTTGATGAAAGCTTCTCTTTCAAGTTTTTGAAATAAAAAAATATTGCACAAGACTATAGGAAAGAACTATGCTTGCACATTACTTTATTATTTCTGCATTTTAAATACTTTGTTTATGCAAATTTAATCTTATTTCCTCTGTGTTTTCCAATCTCTGTGCTGAATCCTCCCTTTCCAATTTCTAGCGCAAGTTTATGCTGAACTGTTCTTTTAAAACATCTAACCTCCCCTCTTGTTTCCACGTTGGCAAGAGAATATGCTAGCAAAGGTTTAATTTGGTCTTAGATCTATCATCTTGCTGCGCAAGGCCCTCCTCATTTCATTTCACAGCTTCATGGGCTCCCACGTGGGTTGTTAAAATTTTATTTGCACCTGCAAATAGCATTTGAGTTGGTTTTGTTTTAAACACCCATCCTTAGCGCATGCTCTAAACGGTTTTACAAAATCTGGTTTTACATTTGCCATTTTCTAATTGCTATTAAAGTGACATGTCTCATTTCAACATTGCCTTGGCTTTGGTTTTAATTTTTTTTAAGAAAATCTTCCTTAAATGTTATGCTGGAATCTCACATGTGGTCCGCAACAACTATTTTCATTCTCCTACGCAATGCCTTGTTTTTTTAAACTGTGGTTTTAAACATTCACTTCTCTAATGCTGCGTGGGCCTCTTCAGCAATCCCCTAGCAGGATACTCTGTTTAGCATGGGCTTCATTTTCTAAATCATTTGATGGAGTGCCTCAAAGACATGTCGCCACATGGAATGTAATGATTACAAGATTTTTTAAAAATGGATTTGTTGATAAGGATTTAGAAACTTTTAAAGTAAATATGATTGGATGAAAAAAGCCAGATGCCATGACCTTGCATGCATCCTCCCTACTTGTGCCGTAATGGAAGCTTTCATAAAATGCTATGGACATCCATTCAAAGCATAAAAGATGCTGGAATGTTCTCAGACACTGTAGTTGCAAGTTAACTTCATGAGAATGCAATTGGAGGTGTAAAACCAAATACAATAATCTTTATGAACACCCTTTCTGCCTATGCTAGGAGAGATCATTTAGAACAAGTAAAAATGCACATGTAAAACATTGAAGTACAACTCTAACATGTGAACTATTTGACAGAATGTCGGATAGAAGTCATCCCGGAGGAATGTAATGATTGCAAGACATGTGCAAGGTAATGGTTGCTTTAACCAAAAGTTGGTAGTTATTATAGCTACCATTTTCTCTTTCAATGAATCCACTTCTCTGTAGCAATATTGTTATTTGCATTATTTTGAAGATTCCTTGCACCTAATGCCTCTTGTCCATACTTTCACATTATAAGTATAAAACATTATGTAATTTGACCATAAAGTATAGAATTGGCAGTCTTTACAATCATTTTTAACATTTCTGCAAATTGATCTCATTAATGGCAATTAGCCTTAAAAACTGACTAGAAGACCCTTTGGAAATATGAGGAATGAAAAACCCACATATCTCTAGCATTTGAGCATGGTCGCCAATTGGGTTGGGTTGAAAACATCAGGATCAAAAGATAATAACATTCAAAGTGAGCAACCTCAATTATTCTATAACTAGCAGTATTCAAACATATACAACTCCTGCCCAAAATGCAACTTGGAATGACATCAGATCAACTCCTGAGGATCTATCACTTAGCAGAGTGACTCTCTAAAACATAGTGAATATACATGCAAAAGGGCTTCACTGGATTTAACTCCATGTGCAATGTGTAATTGATCAAATATGGCAATTCTGAAAACTTGTGTTGACGCAAATGAAAAAATAACATAAACTTCATTTGGACTGGCCTTTGCAAAAATAGAAAACCATGTCTTGAGGCCCAAACCCTAATCCAGGTAAAAAAATTTCATATATATAGTACAGGGAAACCACTTTCATCTTAAAACAATCATCTGGTAACAAGTTACCATCCTTTGAAAAAGACTGCCCTATGAAAACAATTTTGTTTTAACACTGCCAATCTGTTTAAACTGCTTTTGATTTTGATTCCACATGCCAATCAAAAGGGACTCTTAAAGTCTTATACCTAGAACATAGATTTACTTTCACATAGAGAACATGAATCTTCAATTAATTTTCTCTAATAATGAACTCGTCATCCGACACTAATATGCAAAGTCAACTCTTCACAACTTTCTGAACTTAAACTCAGTAAATACGTAGAAATTAGATTTGGAATCAGCAAGGCAAAGTAGACAACTGGATTGGTCTGAGTCTAAAAATATTCAATAAGGTACACTTTCATGTTTGCAATGCAGGGAATAAGTCACTTATTCAAAATATTGAACTGGGTACAAATGGTGGGACCTTAAAGTAGGGAACTTAGTAATTCTGCATTTGACATTTAGGAAATCATAATTAATTGTAAATAGAATGGCTTTGGGAAACTTGTCATCCGAATTCATAGGGATCTACAAATAGGCATGGAGGTTGACTTTCATGTCTATAACATCCTAGAACACTCCATAATGTCATGCCTATCCATCTAGTCAGAGATGGAGATCTTTCAAGTAGGTCATTTGGGAAATTCTGAATAAGTTCAAAGTGTAGATTTGGGTAAACACCTCCAAATGACCATCTCCAAAACATGTCAAAACTGAAAACCAATAGCTTAGACCCATTAAATTTGTGAAATGAATGGTGTGAACCCACTCTCCAAGTGGTATCTCATGAAAATTATCAGGCTTCTTTTTACAAGCATTCAAACTTGGCTTCTCACAAAATATTTTTAGGGCAACAACTTACACTTAGGGAAATTTTTAGTATAGTCACTCCAAAATGTACTCACAATTTTGGAGTTCCAACAGTGGTTCTGGCTGAGGATGCGTGCCCCATGCGGGCATGCAGAGAATTTAGAATCTCATGGTAGAAGAAGACCACCCATAAAATCAAATCAGACTCTCTCTCTCTCTCTCTCTCTCCAAAAACTAGGAACCCTTTATTGAAAGCAAACACACCACACAACTGAAGGGAAAGGAAAGGAATTGTACAAGCACAAAAATATTTACAAAAGGCTAGAATCTCCAAAAATGAAATCAGCTCTGACCTCTGTTGAACATATGATTCTCATCTCTATAAATCAAAGGTAAGTTGGAACTATTGCTTCTATGTGTTTTATCAAAAACATTGCCACATTCCATTAGCTCAAAACAAAAAATATAAGTATAGTCCATTTTAGAGCTAAAATAGAAATCATACAAATTTTGAAAATAATGTGGCATATGCATGATGCATTCATTAGTTAGAAAAATCTGAGATCCAATGCAATAATCAACAATGCCTAGTTTATTGCCACAGATTTGATAATCACCATCCAGTTGAGAATAGCACTTTTGTTCTGGCAAGTTGCTAGAATCATCATTGTTGGATATATTTTATGCAAGAGGAGACATATCAATGTTTGAATAAAAATCATGTTCAAAACCATCATCTTGATAAAGCTTCATGCCATGATCTCTATTCTCCTCTTGATCGGAGAGACCATCTTGCATCATAACACTGGTTTTCATATCAATATCAAAACTCTCTCCAGTACTTTCCTGCAAATTATTAACATCATACAAACCCAAAACTTGCTGGTGGGTGGGAGGGAAAACATCAATACACTCATTATAAGCATATATAGCTTGAGCAACTTAAGGACCATCCTTTAATGGTTTAATGGAAGATTCAGAATTAGAAAAAGATTTAAAATCTACACAACTATCCCAATTAGTACTCAACATCATATCTGGAGCCTCTTCATCCTTTAAATTAGAATAAATACTGATACTCTCATTATCTACAAGGTCATATTCAATCTTGTTGTAACCTAGTGAGACAGGAGTACAAGAAAAATCAGAAATACAAGTATCAAAACTCTGACCATTTGACATACATTCCTTGTCAAACTCAATGTCTTTGGGGTGTTGAGATTGAAATCTATCCTTCCCTAAAAATATGAGATATTCATAAGACAATAACTCTAAAATTTTTTCACTATGAAGTGAATCACTTTCATCATTATCAAAACTTACATTCATGGGGCATGAAATTTTAGAGTCATTTTTAGATACATACCTCTAAAAATCAGCAACTAAGAGTTCTGAGGTTTTCTCACTGCTTAGCAGGCATTGGAATTCTTGTTTACCCACATTGGCTTCTTGCTTGATGCTGCAAATTTCTTCCTCATTGGAAAAATGGAGTGAGACCTCTTGAACCATATCATCTTGTGCAAATAAATCACTACAAAAACTTACATCCACATTGTAATAATAATCTTATTGTTCACACAAAATATCTTCAAACTGAAACAAGAAATCTGTATTGTTATGCTAAGGAAAAGAACAATCTTTAAACTCAAAAGGAACATTTCCAGCTATACATTCATCTTCATCATCTTTCTTCTCATAAAATTCATTGTCAGCATCATAATAAACACTTTCAACATAAGTAGACTCAACATCATTATCATAATAGCTAGATTCAATGTCACTAGACTCAGCCTCATCAGCATTTTCAGATTCAATATCACTCGATTCAACCTCAGATATAAATTTAGATGAAATATTTTTAACATGTTACATCCATTTCATGGTATGCCAAATATATTCCACCCTTTGAGAGACTGAAAAATTAATTGATTTAGGAAAACAAAGTTTCACAAACAAATTAGCCCAAATAAACTCTTGAGGACAGAAAGAAATACTATACTCCTTAATCTGAGCAAAAAACCTTATGTAAAATACAAAATGAGATTCACTCTCTTCTCTACTCATATTTCCTTGTAATGTCAAAATAACCCTTTCTTGAAGCTTTTGTCTTAATACTTCTGTTTATGCACGAACAAGTTCAGGTTCCGATAAAGGGTCTCCAGATTTGGACATGTCATGATAATCATTGTGCTCCATATCACCATATTTCTCAACAAAACAATCTTCTAGTGCAGCCATAGACCCTATTGAACCATGAGGTAATTCTTTAAACCAATCCCTAGCACCCTTAACTAGAGATATCACAAAAAGGTTCATTAATACATCCTCATGTGTGATGTTATGATCATCTATTAAGTTAGAAAACTTGTCTATATGTTCCTTACCTAATTGCTCACCCATGCCAGTGAATTTAGGTAAGCGATCCCTGACTACTGATGGAATAGGATTTGGGTATCCAGGGATACCTTTAAAATTGATATCCCCACACAACCTACCCCTATATAGTTGTGACATCTTAGTAGGCTTGATAATTACAAACTGCCTCTCTCTTCCCTTTCAATTAGTGCTGACCACTTAATAGGGAGAATATGTATAACTGATTTTCATGGAACAAAAGAATTTATCCAATGAAAATAAAAATACCTGGAGTATGATGAAGTTGTTGTGAACTATTTGATTTGAAGTCACCTCCAAATCACCTTCAAAACTTGGTAGAGCCACCACCTCTTTACAGAGGAAAAATTTGAATCAACTGAGATCTCTTCACCCCACCCTGACCTTCTTCAAAACCAAAAAACTCTCAACACATCCCTTTATGATAGGTCCTTGTATGGAATCCTCTCTTGACTATATTCTTAGTCATAAGAGCCCAAATATCTGCTGCCTCTATCACTACCAGTCCACCTTCTTATTAGTCTTTTTTCAAACATGCACACTGGTGCAAATTAGAGAACTCAGAGTCACCACTCACCAATTTGTGAGATAGTATGAATATACCTTTTAGGAACTTGGACTTTTAGACACCTTATAATGAAAGATAGAATAGACTTGACTCACTTTACAAAATAAGAGTAATATTTCTTTGTAGAGAACGACTCTATAACTTTAATGGCCTCCCCAGTATGGTCGCCAATTTGTTAGTGCTTTTTCTTGCAGAATCAAAACAAATCAAAAAAATTATCAACTCTATAACTCCCTATTAGTAATAACTGAGAGCGGGGGGGGGGGGGGGGGGGGGAANGGGGGGGGGGTGTGAATCAGTGGCCTCAAAAATATTCCAATAATCAACCCTTAAAACTTAGTACCACAATATTCTACCTCTAGTTATCTTCAATCCTATAAGATGAATGCCTCCAAATACTTTTATCTAATTACTACTACTTGGGATGCTTTGTAAAACCTTTTATTGTATGTTTACCGAATAGTAGTTTGTTAATTTACTAAAAGACAGTAAATTATCTAGAGTATACCAATCAATCCAATTAAGTTAAGTGTATTGCAAAACACTAAAGTAATGACTCATAAACACATTGACACATGAAGTTTTAATGTGGAAACCCTGTTAAGGGAAAAACCACTTGGGACCGGTAACCTAAATTTTTCACTCTTCTGAAGTGAGATCAGTGAAGAGACAACCCTGTTAAAGGTTACAAACACACTGCTAGGTGTGACCTTGTTAGAGGATTTAAAAGTTTAGTCTATCACTTGATATCGGGCATCTCTATGTTACCATATTTGATCAAACACTCACTTGGCTTGTCAATTGGTATTTGACATCTCATGCTATCTTCATGATGAAAATTTTTGATACTCCTTGGGATGTATCTCAATATAGAAAGGATCTTTAAATCCCACTCAGTTACGAGACTTTTTGAATCAATGGTTAAACTGAAACAGTATGATCTATTCACATATACAACTTATACTTGCATATTTTCAGATCTATTGTAATCTCATAAAATAATTCTGATCAATATAACTCTGTTTATACCTTTGCTCCACTTTGATTCTACTCGGTGATGCTATGCTCTGTTGCTCAGTGTGTGAAAAAAACTTTAGCTCTTTCCTTAGCTTGATTGATCAAGACTGTATGAAGTTTCTCTTCATCCGTTTCTCTTTAGCATCCTCTTTTTCATTCACTCCCCTTGATCCGCAATGAATCAAGTTTGTCTCTTAAATAGACATGATATCACCATTGTTAGGTTCTTGATTTTATTAAACTTGGCATGATCCACAATCCTCACCAATTAGATTTAAAGAAAAACTCCTATTTTATCTTGCTGAGATCTTCTTTCCAACTGGACAAAACAACTTTAAATCCATTACTTATCTCTGGCTTTATCTTGTTGATGAAAACAAAGATAACTACCAGTTAACTCTATATTTAGCTCTGCCAACTAGACATTTTGTCATTTCTGAACTCAAGTTAATTTCGGTGTTTAACTCTTTGATAGTGTCAGTCAACACTCTAGTTCTCCTTGGGCTTCTCCATCGGTTTACACTATGTTTTTGGCCGTCGGGTATGCTTGTGATTTTGCTCATTGGTAATGCTCATTGGTGTTCTTTCTCAGGCATCACTGTGAATTGAATGTCGACGATCTCTATCCATTGGGCTACACTACCGTCAGTGTTTGTAGTCATATTGTGAATACTTGTCTTTTATGCATTACTGAAAGCATAATCTTTTTCTCTTTGATTCTCTGAAGTCTTTGACACTTTGATTATAACCGATTAGATTATATCAAGTTGACATCAATGACAATATAATCCATTAACTGATTTAATGTCTTGCATTATCCTTCTACATTTCGGTGATCAACTTAACATATTCAAACATTTAATTAGTTACATATCATCAATCTCTCCCTTTGGCATTGATGGCAACATACTACATTATCATACTATACTATTACTAATACAATATGAAATATACAGTTTCATCAAGGTTTCCTAATGTAACTATTACAAATGTCTGGCTCTCGGTAAGCTCAAAAATAGCTTAGATTTTTTTCATGCATAGTGGTTGTCTTCAATCTTTAATCCCTTCTCTGGATAGATGTATCACCTGATATCTTTGTTCTGATATGTGCTCTTCCTTGACTGTTCCTTTTCTTGATAATCTCTTTTTCCTTTGACAACAATTTTTCTCTTTGTCTGAACTCTCTCCCTTTGCTACTTCTCCCCCTTAGATGGATATTTCATGTGTAATCAATTTCTCTCCCTTAGAATATTGATTAACTCTTCCTTCCAAATCTCAGGAACTTCTCTTCATGGATAATGATATAATCTCTCCCTTTATCATCTTTCTCCTTTATGTGATATGAAATCATCTCTCCCTTTGTATGATAAAGAAAATCTCCTTGATGATAATTCTCCCTTACGATAATGAGATATTTCTCTCCCTTTGACAACAATGCCAAACAAAAATACTTCTCTTTATTTTATCATCTATATCATGTTCCATCTTTTTGCATAATATATTCCTTGAATTTCCCTATCCATCAGCAATACAATATTCTGCTTTTTGGTGCAGATATGTACCTTGCAATGTACGAATGTATATGTTGCTGTTTATCTTAGTGTTTGCATCAACATGACTTATCTTCATATTTGGTATAGGATGATGCAACCTCCTAGTCAGATTACTGATCGATAGACAAGGGTTGGACCCCTAGTCTCTGTCTTAGGTACTCAAAAGTATCCTTCGGTAATGGCTTGGTGAATATATCAGCTAACTGTTCCTTTGATTGAACATATTCTAGTGTCACTTCTTTTGCTTGTACTTGTTCTCTTAGATAGTGATACTTGATAAAAATATGCTTAGTCTTAGCATGCATGAATGGATTCTTAGAAGTGTTTATTGCACTGGTATTATCACAATAGATAATTATTGGTTCAAGTATCTTCATATGCATACCTTCCATCAATTGTTTGATCCATGCAATATTAGAGCAATTTGCAGCAATAGCTATGTATTTTGCTTATGCAGTAGATTGAGAGATGCATCCTTGCTTCTTGCTTATCCATGTGACAAGTCTGTCACCCATTAAGAATGCTCCTCCAGTTGTGCTCTTTCGGTCATCAATGTTTCCAGCTCAATCAACATTTGTATAGACTTGTAGCTCAAAATTTCCTTCTCTTTTGTACCATAAGCCATAGTCCTTGGTGTTCTTAAGATATCTCAGAATTCTTTTGACATCATTTATATATGGTTCTTTGGGATTAGTAGAGAATCTTGCAACTATCCCCACTACATGTGCTATATCTGGTCTGGTATGAGCAACATACATCAATTTTCCAATCATGGATCTATATAAGGTCTGATTTACCTCATTGGATTTGTCTTCTTTTGTCAGCTTACATCCGGTAGCCATAGGTGTTCCAACTGGTTTGGAATCTTCCATCTTGAATATCTTCAACACTTGATGTATTTACACTGAGTGATGTATATGCCTGCATCTTGTTGAAGAATCTGTAGACCAAGAAAGAATTTGATCTCTCCAAACATAGACATTTCAAATTCCTTTCTCATTTCATTAGCAAAGGATTTGCATAACAATTCATTTCCCCCAAAAATGATATCATCAACACAAATTTCAACAATCAGAATATTACCATCAGTATCTTCTTTTAAGTACAAATTGCTATTTTCACTTGTTCTAAAATTTTTTATGCTAATGAGATATGAGTGAAGTCTTTCATACCAGGCTCTTGGTGCTTGTTTCAATCCATACAAGGCCTTGTGTAGTCTACATACCATGTTTCTCTTTTCTGGATCAACAAACCCTTCTGGTTGTTCAATGTATACCTCTTCTTCCAATATTCCATTTAGGAATGCAAATTTGACATCCATTTGGTATACCTTGAATCCTTTAAATGCAGCATAAGCAAGTAATATTCTAACTCCTTCTAGTCTAGAAACGGGTGCAAAGGTTTCTCCATCATCAATACCTTCTTCTTGTGCATACCCCTTGCATACTAATTTTACTTTGTTTCTAGTGACTTCTCCATTCTCATTCAGCTTATTTTTGAATATCCATTTGGTATCGATAACATTCTTGTCATATGGTCTTGGTACTAGTTTCCATGTATTGTTCTTCTCAATCTGTTCTATTTCCTCATTCATAGCACTGAACCATTCTCTAGTCTCAAGTGCATTGTTAATAGATTTAGGCTCAAAATTACAAAGTAAACATCTGGTGTTAAGTGACTTACTTCTTGTTCTTGTCCCAAGCTTCTTGTCTTCTATGACTTGGTTATGTGGATGATGTCTTCTGGAAAACTTGGCAAGTTTAGGTTGAGCTCTGTGTTCATCATTCTGATCATCTTCTTCACCTTCATTTTCATCTCCATTGTTTAGAACATCATCTTGAGGATTATCCTGATCATCGGTAATTGTAGCCTGATGCTTGGGTGCAATGTTCTGATGCTCGGGAGTGACACACTGTTGCTCGGGTAGAGTCTCAGGTTCTATATAAACAAACTTGTTGTAGTCCTCTGGTTCCTTTTTTCTTTCCTTATCATTCTTTTCTACAAATTCATCTATTTTCACATTTGCACTTTCAATGATTTTGTTAGATGACTTGTCAAGACATTTATAAGCCTTGCTTTTGGTTGAATACCCTAGGAAGATACCTTCTTCACTTTTGCAGTCAATTTTTCCATTTCTATCATCCTTCAATATATAACATTGACTACCAAAGATTCTGAATTAAATTACATTGGGTGTATGACCATACCAAAGCTCACAGGGTGTCTTATTTGTGTCCTTCTTCAATTGTACTTTGTTTAATGTGTAGACAAAAGTACTGACAACTTCCCTCCATAAAGTTTGAGTGATGCTTTTATCAACCATCAATGTTCTTTCATAGTCAACAATTGATCTGTTTCCGCTCTCAGTAATTCCATTTTGCTGTGGTGTTCTTGGTGCAGAAACCTATCTTTTTGATAATTCTTGCACATGATATGCTCAGGCTTAGTCATTTTCGGTAAGCCTCTGACATTCCTTTTGTTTCTTATCTTTATCATGTTGTCAAAGTTCACATGACACAATCTTTTATGCCACAACCATATGTCTTCATTTCTAGCCATCAGAAAAGTGGTGTTAGTGTCACCAAGATAGAAAAGGTTACCTTTTGTCTGCTCACCGGTACCAATCAACCTTCCTGATTCATTGAAGATCTTTGCCTTCTTATTTTCAAATGCTACTCTATGACCTGAATTGTTCAACTGAGAAACACTTAACAAATTATAATCTAATCCTTTTACCCAGTAGACATTTTCATATTTTATCAGGTTATTCAACATTATGGTTCCTTTACCTTCAACTGGACAAGGTGTATCATTTCCCATTCTCACTGAACCACCATTATAGTATTCAAAAGTCTCAAGCTTTTGTTTATCACCGGTCATATGGAGAGTGCAACCACTATCTATGATCCAGACATCATTTTTACTAACTTTAGATATGAGTGTAGTTTCTACATACCTTTCTTCATATTCATTTGAATCATCCTTCATGGCTACAAATACCA
Source organism: Thuja plicata (assembly GCA_018584345.1). Classification (NCBI taxonomy): domain Eukaryota; kingdom Viridiplantae; phylum Streptophyta; class Pinopsida; order Cupressales; family Cupressaceae; genus Thuja; species Thuja plicata. The sequence goes on from MU225392.1 coordinate 3,339,636, forward strand.
TCTTGATATCTTCTTCTGATTCGGCATTGGTGTTATCAGCTCTGTTCTCATCTAGGTAACAAGCTTTCTTTCCTTTGTCATTATAGTCTCGGGTATCTCTCTTCTCAGTTTGTCGGTTGCTTCGGTAATTTCTATTTTCACCTTTATCAAACTTCTTCTCATATGATCTATCATTTCCTCTATCATCTTTTCTTCAGGTTGGACATCTTGTAGAAAAGTGTCCAACCTCTTTACAATTGAAACATACAAGTGGTCATTTACCTTTGTATCTACCTTTGCCTCTCTACAATCTTCTGGCCATAAGTGCTTCAATCTCATCAAGTCCTTGATCCTCATTATCATTGTCACTATCATTTCTAACAGCATGTCTATGACTTGAGTTACTTATCTTTAGAGAAGATTTGAATGTAGATTCTATGGATGGTAAGACACTATTGTCAAATTTATTCATCTCAAATTAAATTAGTCTACCAATTAGACTATCTAGAGTAACTGTATTGTTTGCAGCTACTCTCATTTCTTGAATAGCAGAAACTCTAATAGCATAAACAGGCAATAAGGTTCTTAAGATTTTTCTTACCACTGTCTCCTCTTCAATTACACCTCCAACTCCTCAGAAAGCATTTACTACCTCTTTGATTCTGCAGCTATACTGAGTAATGTTTTCTCCTTCTTTCATCCTTAGGTCATCAAACCTCCCTCTTATGTTTTCCGCCTTTGCTCTTAGTACATTCACATCTCCTCCATGTACCAGCTTCAAATTATCCCACATTTGCTTTGCAGAGGTGCAGGTTTTGAGATCTTCAAACTCATCATCAGAGAGTGATGATGCAAGTTTTATCATCATGCAGTTATGCTCATGCTTGACTCTTAATTTCTCAAGAGTATGAGGTCCTATAGGCAACACATATTCAATATCTAAGTATTGAACAATATCATTTCCAATACTTGATAAGTGGATTCTTATTTTGCTTTTCCATGATGCAAAGTTGTCTTTATTCAACTTGAGCACATCTCACCTATTCATCTTGTGATCTTTTGCTTGACCTGTTAAAATCCCTTTCTAAGCACACAAGATCTGATACCAATTTTTAGTAATAATTGAGAGGGGGGGGGGGGGGGGGNGGTGAATCAATGGCCTCAAAAATATTCCAATAATCAACCCTTAAAACTTAGTACCACAATATTCTACCTCTAGTTATCTTCAGTACTATAAGATGAATGCCTCCAAATACTTTTATCAAATTACTAATACTCAGAATGCTTTGTAAAAACTTGTACTGTATGTTTACTGAATAACAATCTATTAATTTACTGAAAGACAGTAAATTATCTAGAGTATACCGATAAATCCAATTAAGTTAAGTGTAATGCAAAAAACTAAAGTAATGAATCATAAACACATTGACACATGGATTTTTAACGTGGAAACCCTGTTAAGGGAAAAACCACTTGGGACCGGTAACTCAAAATTTTTACTCTTCTGAAGTGAGCTTGATGAAGAGCCAACCTTGTTAAAGGTTACAAACACATTGTTAGGTGTGACCTTGTTAGAGGATTTAAAATTTTAGTCTGTCACTTGAAATCGGGCATCTCTATGCTACCATCTTTGATCAAATACTAACTTGGCCTGTCAATTGGTATCTGGCATCTCATGCTATCTTCATGATCAAACTTTTTGATACTCCTTGGGATGTATCTCAATATAGAAAAGATCTTTAAATCCCGCTTAGTTAAGAGACTTTATGAATCAATCGTTAAACTAAAATAGTATGATCTATTCACATATACAACTTATACTTGCATATTTTCATATCTATTATAAACTCATAAAAATATTCTGATCAATATAAATTTTTTTATACCTTTGCTCCACTTTGATTATGCTTGGTGATGCTGGGCTCTGTTGCTTGGTGTCCGCATAAAACTTTAGCTCTTTCCTTAGCTTGATTGATCAAGACTATATGAAGTTGCTCTTCATCAGTTTCTCTTTAGCATCCTCTTTTTCATTCACTCCCCTTGATCTGTAATGAATCAATTTTGTCTCTTAAATAGATATAATATCACCATTGTTAGGTTCTTGATTTTATTGAACTTGGTGTGATACACAATCCTCACCAATTAGATTTAAAGAAAAACTCCTATTTTATCTCGCTGAGATATTCTTGCCAACTAGACAAAATAACTTTAAATCCATTACTTATCTCTGGCTTTATCTTATTGATGAAAACAAAGATAACTACTAGTTAACTCCATAGTTAGCTCTGTCAGCTAGATATTTTGTTATTTCTAAACTCAAGTTAATTTCGATGTTTAACTCTTTGATAGCGTCGGTCAACACTCCAGTTCTCCTTGGGCTTCTCCGTCGGTTTACAATATTTTTCTGGCCGTCAGGTATGATTGTGATTCTTCTTGTCAGTAATGCTTGTCAGTGTTCTTGCTCAGGCATCACTGTGACTTGAATGTCGGTGATCTCTATCTGTCGGGTTACACTAACTGTCGATGTTTGTAGTCATATTGTGAATACTTGTCTTTTATGCATTACTAAAAGCATAATCTTTTTCTCTTTGATTCTCTAAAGTCTTTGACACTTTGATTGTAACCGATTAGATTATATCAAGTTGACATCAATGACAATACAATCCATTAAATGATTTAATGTCTTGCATTATCCTTCTGCATTTTGGTGATCAAATTAACATCTTCAAACATTCAATCAGTTACATATCATCACTCCCAACTCCTGATTCTTGCAAGACAAAGTCTAATTGATGAGGATTAATCCTCCTTCTTCGAGCTCAACATCACTCAGGCGGGTATTACCTAATCTGCACACATATTAATCCTTTGTAACAAATACAGGCTTGCATATATATGACTATGGAATAGTTTTCAAACCCTTCGGTAAAAAATACCTCAATACTTTATCAAATATTATGCAATATTCCACTTGCATAGAGTAAGTCTGAAAACTAGAGCAATCCTAACTCCTAACAACATGAAAAGGAAATGATTTTTCAATTATGTTTTAATGTATGGATCTCTGAAATACCTCAAGTATTTCATAGACTAGTGCCTTATCCAATGGGCAACAAAGTCAAACATAAAATTGCAAAGATGATCATGAACAAAGGAAAATAACACATTCTGATATGTCTATATGCCTTACATAAGACAAACCCTATCAATAAAGTTCTACTTGTGAATCCACCTATGTATTCAAATATGCAACTCTCTACTCAAAGAATTTAACCTTCCCCTTGGAAGAGACCTTGGAATAGACAATACATAACCAACATCCACTAAAAAGACAAGATTGGCATACCCTTGATATTCCAACTCATACACATCTGAAGAAAAATCTTAAATCACAGTCATTCCTTAAATGAATCTATTTTTGATCAACAACAAACAAGATTAAAACATCCTTAATGGTTTATTTTCTATGATTCATAAACATAATGGAGACAACTTGATATTAGAACAACAATGCTGATAATTCATTCATAAAGCTAGCTATTACAACGATGTTCTTCCCTGAAATATAAAGGAAATCAGAACAACCTATATGCATAGAAGAGGGAAAAATATATAGAAGATACCAATGGAACCTGCTCTGAAGCTTTTGCAAAGGAACTGAACAGACTCAGAAAACCTCCCAAAACAGAGCAGCAACAAGAACCCTTACAAAAGAGAAAATACAGAAATAAATAGAAGCAAAAGAAGAACCCTAGAATTTGTGTCGGATTCACACCTATCCCTTTTCAAATCTAATCTGCATCGACAACTGTCTTTTCAAAAATTTGATATCATTTTCCCCTTTCAAATATCTTCTATATCTGATTTTTTTCTGCAAATATACGATTTCATTTGTCTATTCAAAGTCTTCTTTTATCCTCTGAAAATCTCCTCCAAATCTGATTTGATTTCCCTCTAAAATTTTATTTTCATCCTCTGAGAAAATCATCGATGAAATCTTCTCTTTCAAGTTTTTGAAATAAAAAATATTGCACAAGACTATAGGAAATAACTATGCTTGCACATTACTTTATTATTTCTACATTTTAAATACTTTGTCTATGCAAATTTAATCTTATTTCCTCTGTGTTTTCCAATCTATGTGCTGACTCCTCCCTTTCCAATTTATAGCGCAAGGTTATGCTGAACTGTTCTTTTAAAACATATAATCTCCTCTCTTGTTTCCACACTGGCAAGGGAATATGCTAGTAAAGGTTTAAATTGGTCTTAGATCTGTCATCTTGCTGCACAGGGCCCTCCTCATTTCATTCACAGCTTCATGGGCTTCCACGTGGGCTATTAAAATTATATTTGTACCTGCAAATAGCATTTGAGTTGGTTTTTCTTTAAATGCCCATCCTTAGCGTAGGCTGTAAATGGTTTTACAAAATCTGGTTTTACATTTGCCATTTGCTAATTGCTAATTTCTATTAAAGTTTATAATGTCCTCCTTTCATGCATTGGTTTTATTGTCAATACTTGCGTGACATGTGTCATTTCAACATTGCACTGGCTTTGGTTTTAAATTTTTTTAAGAAAATCTTCCTTAAATGTTACGCTGACATCTTCACATGTCCTACACAACAACTATTTTCATTCTCCTGCGCAATGCCTTATTTTTTTAAACTTTGGTTTTGAACATTCACTTCTCTAATGTTGCGTGGGCCTCTTCAGTTATCCCTTGCGCAGGATCCTCTGTTTGGCATGGGCCTCATTTTCTGAATTGTTTGATGGAGTGCCTCAAAGACATGTCGCCACATGGAATATAATGATTACATGATTTTTAGCAAATGGATTTGTTGATAAGGATTTAGAAACTTTTAAAGTAAATGTGATTGGCTGGAAAAAGCCAGATGCCACAACCTTGCACACATTCTCCTTGCTCATGTTGTAATATAAGGTTTCATAAAATGGTATGGGCATCCATTCAAAGTATAAAAGATGCTGGAATGTTCTCATACATTGTAGTTGCAAGTTATCTTCATGAGAATGCAATTGGAGGTGTAAAACCAAATACAATAATCTTTACAAACATCCTTTCTACCTATGCTAGGAGAGATCATTTAGAAAAAGTAAAATTTCATGTAAAACATTGAAGCACAACTCTGACATGTGAACCGCTTGACAAAATTTTGAATAGAAGTCATCCCTGTGGAATGTAATGATTGCAAAACATGTGAAAGGTAGTGGTTACTGTAAAAAGTTGGTAGTTATTATAGCTATCATGTTCTCTTTCAATGAATCCACTTCTCTGTAGCAATATTGTTATTTGCATTATTTTGAAGCTTCCTTGCACTTGATGCCTCTTGTTCATGCTTTCACATTCTACGTATAAAACATTGTGTAATTTGACCATAAAGTATCAAACTGGCAGCCTTTACAATCATTTTTAACATTTATGCAATTTGATCTCATTAATGACAACTGGCCTTAAAAAATGACTAGAAGACCCTCTGCAAATATGAGAAATGGAAAACCCACTTATCTCCAACATTTGACTATGGTCTCCAATTGTATTGGCTTGAAAACATCAGGATCAAAAGATAATAACATTCAAAGTGAGCAACCTCAACTATTCTGCAACTAGTAGTATTCAAACATATGCAACTCCTTCCCAAAATGCAACTTGGAAAGACATCAGATCAACTCCTGAGGATCTATCACTTGGCAGAGTGTCTCTCTAAAATATAGTGAATATGCATGCAAAAGGGCTTCACCGGATTTAACTCCATGTGCAATGTATAATCAATCAAATATGGAAATTCTAAAAACATGTGTAGACGCAAATGTAAAAACATCATAAACTTCATTTGGATTGGCCTTTGCAAAAATAGAAAACCATGTCTTGAGTCCCAACCCCTGAACCAGGTAGAAAAATTTCATATATAGAGTACAAGGAAACCACTTTCATCTTAAAAAAATCATCTGGTAAAAAGTTACCATCCTTTAAAAAAGACTGCCTTGTGAAAACAATTCTGTTTTAACACTGCCAATCTGTTTAAACTGCTTTTGATTTTGATTTCACAAGCCAATCAAAAGAGACTCTTAAAGTTTGACACCTAGAACATAGATTTAATTTCACACAGGGAACATGAATCTTCAATTAATTTTCTCTGATACTGAACTGGTCAACCGAAACTAATATGCAAAGTCAACACTTCACAACTTTCTGAACTTAAACTCAGTAAATATGCAGAAATTGGATTTGGAATCAGCTAGGCAAAGTTGACAACTGGACTGGTAGGAGTTTAAAAATATTTAGGAAGGTACACTTTCATGTTTTCAATGCAATAAATAAGTCAATTCTTCAAAATCTTGAACTGGGTACAAATGGTGGGACCTTAAAGTAGGGAACTTAGTAATTCTACATTTGACACTCAGGAAATCAGAATTAATTGTAAATAGAATGGCTTTGGAAAACTTGTCATCCGACTTCAAAAGGATCTACAAATAGGCATGAAGGTTTAATTTCATGTCTACAACATCCTAGAACAATCCATAATGTCATGCCTATCCATCTGGTCAGAGATGCAGATCTTCAAAGTAGGCCATTTGGGAAATTTTGAATAAGTGCAAAGTGTAGATTTGGGCAAAAACCTCCAAATGGCTATCTCCAAAATATGTCAAAACTGAAAACCAATAGCTGAGACCCATTACATTTTGTAAATGAAAGGTGTTGAGCCCACTCTCCAAGTGGTATCTCATAAAAATTATTAGGCTTCTTTTTACAAGCATTCAAACTTGGCTTCTCACAAAAGATTTTTAGGGCAGCATCTTACACTTAGGGAATTTTTTAGTATAGTCACTCCAAAATGTACTCACAATTTTGGATTTCCAACCGAGAGTACCAATGGTTGGAGCTATACATTAAGGAGAAATATATCACACCCAAATGTAATAGTTGCGTATGTAGGATTTTTGATATCATTAATGTATTTATACATAATATAGTTGTATCATGAGTAGTACCTAGGATTTTATGATAGCATTGATCATGTATTTGTACATGATTGAGTTGTATTGATAATATACAATCTATTTATACATGAGGACATGAGAAAACATAAAGACATGGGTATCTACTATTCTTTGAAAACATTGATGAGTTTGTAGATGGTGTATTACATTTATATTTTCAAGGACAAATGAGAAAACAACAACTTCAATTATAATTTCCTGCTAACGCATTGATGAAGCTCTTATAATGCCTTCATTTTGTATCCTAACTTGTTTATTTTATCTCTTATAATTTGTTGATTTAAAAAAAAAAACTTAAACCAAATTAATTAATTTGTAAGGCCATGGAAAGGTAATTTAAATGTTAAAAAGTTCCTATGGACCATATGACAACTTTAGGAATGGGGTTTAGGAGTTTGATTAAGTGATGCAAAATTGTCAAACTTGCACAAAAGTTGCTATGACAAAAGTTTCTAATTTTTTCTCTTGTCACGTACTATATGTATTTGTTTGGTAAAAATCCATACATGGTTGGAAATTATGTTGAGTTCTCTTTAATCTGCAATAGGTCCACGCCCTTTCCATGGTTCATGGTGGAAGTTTGAAGCATTTTTGTTAAAACTATCTAAAAGTCTCATTTATTGAGCCTCTGCCTAAGATTTGTGAATTATCTTAAAATAACCATGGAAAAATTATAAAAATGGAGGGATAGATATTTTAATATTTCCTCTTAAATATCCAATTGGTTTTGGAACAAAATATTGAGTTTCCAAGAAATAAGGTGATGCCTCGGTGCCAAAATGTTGTTTAGACAATAAAAAATGGAGGTTTTGAATAATAACTTTGTGAAAATGGACCAATATTCATCATGCGAGTGTTTTGATGATGTGTGTAGGTCATATGAAAGGTTTTTGAGTGATTGATAAGCATTGGAGAAGAGTGTATGGGTGAGTTCTCAACAACCCTCTTGTTTAGACCTAAGGGACATTGCTGGTAGGTTATGTGCCGAGTGTTTCGACAAGTGGGGAGAAAAAAATGGACCACGCCTTAGGAAAACCTACCCAATTGGATGTGTTGGTGGTGGAGTTTTTTTCCCATGAAGAACTCATAGAGATTTGAGCTACCTTGCACCTTTCCATTGAATTCCTCTAATAGTTTTGCATCAACAGAAAAATTGCTGCCCTAAAAAAACCACATGGAGCTGTGAAATATGAGATTGAATATTGTAGAGGGGCCTCTCAAGATCCTAAAACTTTAGAAAAATCATACACAGGTGCCCCGGATTGAGAGAAATACCCCGGCAAAATTTGTCACTTCTGTGCACTTAGCACACCTAAGGGACACTGCCGGTAGGGTATGGCACCAAGCATTCTGATGAGTAGGGAGCCAAAAATAGACCATTACTTGGGTAAACCTGTCAAAGAATAATTTTTTGTAGTGAAATTTATTACCCGCAAAGAACTCACAAAGATTTGGGCTACCTTGCACCTTTCCATTGAATGCCTCTGACAGTTTTTGCCTTAACATAAAAATTGTTTCCCTAAAAAAACCACTTGGATTATTGAAAATATGAGATAGTCTATTATAGATGGGAATCTCACAATAATATAGCTTCATATGAATCATATGCAAGTGCTTCGGATTGAGAGAAATACCTTGGCAATGTTCTTCACTTTTATGCGCTTAGTGCACCTAAGGGACACTGCTAGTAGTGTATGGTGCTGAGCATTCTAGAGAGTGGGGAGCCAGAAATAGACCATTCCTTAAGTAAAAATACCCAAATGGACATGTTGGTGGTGGTGGTTTGTTCCCATAAAGAAATCACAAATATTTGGGCTACCTTGCACCTTTCCATTGAATGCTTCTGATAGTTTTTACATCAACAGAAAAATCACTGCCCTAAAAAAACCACTTGGATTCCTGAAAATATGAGACAACCTATTGTAGAGGGGCCTCTCTTTATCCTATAGCTTTAAATGAATCATATGAGGGTTCCCTGGATTGAGAGAAATACCCAATAAAGTTCATCAATTTTGTGCACTTAGCGCACCTAAGGGACACTGGAAGTAGGGTATGACACCGAGCATTCCAGCAAGTGAGGAGATAAAAATGGACCATGACTTGGGTAAAAAGGCCCAATCAAAATTTTTTTGGTGGTTTTTCATGCCCACAAATAACACACAACTTTGTAAGGCCATTGTGCCATTTTGTCACCTTTATGCCAACTAGGTTATGAGTGGGTCAACTCTGGTGAACATCTCTAGAGGCACCCAGATGTGAAGCAAATGATTTAATTCATGGTTTTAGGCCATATTTTTTATATATTAGAAGTCATAGGTTTATAATAATCCTATAAAAATATTTAGGGAAAAAACCCTCATAGAGGCTCCCACATTTGGAACTTTATGCTAGAATGTCGCTACATTATCTCTAGTAAACTTACTTGGAACCTAGGAACATGAGAGGAAGCACTTTTTTGTTTGGACTCCTGGGGTGGGTATGAAGTGCTGGATAAAAATCTTTGTAATAGGTCCAGATCCATTTTAGAACTTTCTCATGGAAGATTAGTCAAAGACTACATTAAAGAATCAACTAATGATATAGGGTGGGAATGGAAGGAAATTTAAGGACTTAATCTACCTGAGGTTGAAGTTTGACTCCTAACAAAAACATTAAAAAAGATACATCTAGTTCTCAACCGGAAGACGGGTCCAAAAATGATGAATACAACACAAATGATGACTACAATGTAATTAGAAGTAAACAAATTAGGCCCAAGACAAACATGCCTATTAATCTATGTTGCAATAAATATTGCCTACCTAAAGCAGGCCTTTGTACTTGGATAACACTACACCAAAATTTATTCACGGTAGATAGATTTAAGGGAATGGGTTATGAAGGGCCTAGTAAGTGTCCTTTGTGTGAGAAAGAAGAGGAAGACCACAATCACATTCTACTAACATGTAAATAGTCTAATCAGTGCTGGAAATGGTCAACCAATAATCTTGGCTAGAAATCTGCATTTCCCAACACCATCCTTGGAATGCTCCAAGCTTGGCCAGAAATCAAGAAAGGTAGTACCTATGCTAATTTATGGATTACTGCCTCATCAATCCTTGTACGGGAATTATGGAAGGAAGAAATAGAAGAATTTTCAGGGATGAGAAAATGGAAGAGAGACAACTAATTAATAAAATTGAAGCAAGTATAATTGAATTCACCAATAATAAAATTAAAGGACAAAAAAAGAGAGAGGCAAATATGTCTTATTGGGATGAGAAAATCAGTGGAAAATGGGTTGGCCTTGTCCTCCCACCCTTCCTTGGATCGGGTGAAAAGATGACTAAAGATAAGAGAGAAGAATGTGTGTGGGAAAGGCCTTAACATGGTTGGTTTAAACTCAACTTTGATGGGGCTTCAAGGGGCAATCCCAAAATATCTGGGATTGGGTATTCTATTCACAATAGTGAAGGAAGAGAAGTTGCAGTGTTGGCTTCTCCTATTAGCTATGAAACCAACAATTGGGCAGAAATTCTTGCCTTAATAAAAGGACTAAAAATATGCAAAGATATAGGAATAAAAAATCTGGAAATTGAAGGGGACTCGGCTATAATAGTTAATGCCCTTAGAACAGGCTCAACACCTAAATGGAGACTAAATGCGCTTCTTTCAGAAGTCATACTTCTAAGTGGTATGTTTTCCAATATAGCAATCAATCATATTTATAGGGAAGGAAACAAAAGGGCTGATGAATTAGTAAATCTAGGAGCGGACAGTATCTCCTTACCTCCTAATGCTCATAAAATCAAAGAAAAGGACCTTCATTCTTTAGCTACTCCTAAGACTAAATAGAAATGAATTCATTTTCATAATCTAAGAATAGTAAAGGTAGTATTAGATTAAAATATAATAGTATTTTTTAGATATATAAAAATACATAAGTATCCTTAATAACAAGATTAACTAATAATTATTAAAAACTAATATATATATATATATATATATATATATATATATATATATAGTTAATCCGTGATACTAGCTAAAACCTTACCTTCCTTTTATCTAGACTCAACCATTTCTTGTAGCCAAAGGTAGACACTCATCGGACACCTCATATATCAATACTCATAATTATTATAAATTTTAAATTGGTATAGTGTAGAAAATTAAGATACTGGGTAAAAACATTAGTGTTAGAATAGTCCCAAAGGATAACTGAGAGGCGGGGGGGGGGGGGGGGTGAATCAGTTATCAGCTAGTTTAATTCTTTTCTCCAATTAAGTACTGAATATCATTAAGCATATACACAATAAGATAACACAAAATAGAACACCACAATTTTGGTTACGGGGAAACCAAAATAGGTAAAAACCCCGATGGGAATTAGCACCCACAAAGAACTGTACTTGAGTATAGTAATCCCTGTTAGAAGATATTACAACCCTGTTAGGAGTTGATCTTTACAATGCAATAAATACAATGACCTTGTTAAGGGTCTAACCCTGTTAGGAGTCTTTTACAAATAACCCTATTAGGGGTGCAGACTCATTGTCCAAAAGGACACTGCTAAAATGATGAAGGCTGCAACCTTCGGTAAAATAGATATACACTATATCTGATAATGAACTGTTTGAGTAGACCTACTGTCTTGATCAATTCCAATGAATTGTATACACTCTCTGCTTCTTCACATAGATCTTTATCTGATGAACGAAACGGATTTACTGTCCCAAAATAATCACCATTATGTTCTATTCTTTTTCTGTCTTTTTCCTTATCATTCACACTTAGTGATTACAAATGAACTGCTATATGTATCTTCTCCAAAAGATATGATCTTTGTCGGCTGTAGGAATCCTTTCAATGCTTCTCTTTTCAGATAAACTAAGCATGCAACATAATTATAACTATGCAACTCAAAATGAATAGACGCATCGCTTCACATAGTCGGCTTCACCAAAATTACCCAAATGTCATGCTTTGGATGAAACACGATTAGCACCTTTGGTTAATTATCTTTGACTCAACTAAACATTAATCTGAACACGCATATCCCACAGATAGGCGCAATTGAAGAATCAATAAAGATACTGTCAGCTTTCTGAAATCAATCCTCTGAAACAGTGGCCAGTAAACAGAGTAACATAACTCAACTGTTATTGAACTTTTGAATCTACATGTATGAACATGGTATAGTAACTATGTCTAAAACATAAAAACAACAGTGCCAGGCTTCCATATATCCATACTAAAAAGTGAATATAGTTCACTGTTGTATACTATATGTTTTCATCAATGACAAACATACAGTCAACTATTTGCACAAAGACAAATCTCCAACAATCTCCCCCTTTGACATTGATGACAACATATGATTAAAAACACCATCAATCCAAAAGTGTCTTCTTTCTTTTTACAATCTTCTCAATATCCTCATCAAAGGTTCCTCTTCACTGTTGCATCTCCTTTGACTGTGTTTTTATTTTCATGACTATATACTCCCCTAGAGTATATGCTCCCCCTTACTATATACTCCCCCTTTGACATGAATAGAAAAGGATGCCAAATACAAATAAGCATAGGTACTACTCTAGAAGGAGAGTAGTCAACCACTCATCAGTCACCAAGGACTGATGCACTTACTGAGAGTTATAATTAGACTCAGGAAAGGGAATTAATCCCAACTTCTTCCTGAGATACTCAAAAGTATCTTTTGATAAAGGTTTTGTGAATATGTCTGCCAACTGATCTTTGGTGCTCACATAATCCAACTTCACTTCTCTTTCTGCAACTTTTTCTCTTAGAAAATGATATTTTATTTCTATGTGTTTTGTCTTTGCGTGCATCACAGGGTTCTTTGACATATTAATGGTGCTGGCATTGTCACAATGGATGACAATGGGATAATCAATTTGAATTCCAAAGTCTTTAATCATCTGTTTGATCCATACCATAGTTAAACAATTCAGTGCGACTGATACACACTCAACTTCTACTGTTGATTGAGAAATACAGTTCAGCTTCTTGCTTGTCCAAGTAACCAACCTATCTCCAAGAAATACTACTCCTCCTGAGGTACTCTTTCTATCATCAATGCAACCTACCCAATCTGCATCTGAGTATACATGAAGTTCTACATTTTTTGAATTAGGATACCATAAACCATAGTCTATAGTTCCCTTTAGATATCTGAATATTATTTTTATTGCCATTAGGTGATTCTGTTTAGGTTCAACTACAAATATCCCAATAAGGCCAACTACATTAGATATATCTGGTCTAGATTGAGTGAGATATATGAGTTTTCCAATCATGGACTTGTAATGTATTTTGTCAACTGCCGGGGATTCATCATTTTTAGAAAGCTTGCTTCTTGTTATCATAGGAGTGCTTACTGGCTTGCAATATTCCATTTTGAATGTCTTCAATATATCCTTCACATATTTAGACTGATTTATGAATGTACCTCTATCTTTCTGCTTTATATTTAATCCCAAAAAGTATTTTATAGGTCCAATCATGCTCATTTCAAATTCACTCTGCATCTCTTTGGCAAATTTTGCACTGAGCTTGTCATTACCTCCAAAAATAATGTCATCAACCAAGATAGCAACAAGTAATAATCCTCTAGGTGTCTCTCTGATGAATAAGTTGTAATCTTCTGCTCCCTTTTTGAATCCAATCTTTGTTAAGTAGCCATCAAGTCTCTCATACCATGCTCTTGGGGCTTGTTTAAGTCCTTAGAGGGATTTCTTTAGTCTGCATACCATGTCTGGTTTGTTTGAGAGTTTGAATCCTTTAGGCTGCTCTATGTAGACTTCTTCCTTCAAGTCACCATTCAGGAAATCTAACTTTACATCCATTTGATATACTTTGAAGTTCTTGAATGTTACATAAGCTAAAAACAATTTTATAGCTTCCAGTCTGCTCACAGGGGAAAATGTATTAGAATAGTCAATTCCTTCTCTTTGCGCATATCCTTTACATACCAATCTTTCTTTATTTCTTATCACTGTACCATCTTCATTCATTTTATTTTTGAATATCTACTTAGTTCCAATCATGTTCTTGTCACAAGGTCTAGGGACCAATTCCCATGTGTCATTCTTAATTATTTGATCTAATTCTTCTTGCATTGCATTTTTTGAATTTGAATCATTGCACGCATCTTCAACACTTAAGGGTTCAATTTGTGAAAGTAAACATACCTCTTCATCAACAGTTGAAATTTTTGCTCTGGATCTTATCAAAAATTTACTGCTCTGATCTCCAATGATATCTTATTTTGAATGGTAATTGGATGTATATTTTGAAATTTTAAGTGTGACACTCTCATCTGTGATTTGTGATTCTTCTTGACTTGGTTCAGGGTTATTGCATGATACATCATTACAGTCAAACATTTCTTTAATATTTGTTTCTTTATTGATAGGTCTAGGTTCATCTTCAATCATAGGTGCATATTTATAATATCTTTCTTGAATCACAAACTCCTCATCAATGTTCACATGTGCACTTTCAATGATTTTCTTCAACCTTGATGTAGCATCAAATTTACCAACACCATCATCTCTCTTGATGTAGCACTTGCTTCCAAATATTCTGAAGTATTTTACTGTAGGTACATTACCAAACCAAAGTTCATAAGGTGTTTTGTCTGCGCCTGGTCTTAGTTGACTTCTGTTGATAGTATAGACTGTTGTATTGAATGCATCTCTCCAATAGGTGTGCACAACTTTCCCTTCAATCATGATAGTGCACGTTGTGTCAAGTATTATCCTATTTCTCCTTTCTGCAATTCCATTTTGTTGAGGGGTTCTGGGTGCACTTAGTTGTCTTTTGATCCCATGTTCTTCACAGTACTGAAGAAACTTGTTAGAGGTGAATTATCCTCCTCTATCAGATCTCAGACATTTTATCTTTAATCCAGACTCATTTTCAACTCTATCTTTGAATATTTTGAACTTCTCAAAAGCTTCAGATTTGTCTTTCAAGAATGCAACCCACATCATTCTGGAGAAATCATCAACAAAAAAATGAAATACCTTTTACCATAGTATGATCTTGTTTGAGTAGGTCCACATAAGTCTGTATGCACTAGATCTAATTTGTTCTCTATAGAGTATTGTTTGCTTCTGAATGAGGTCCTTACATGCTTTCCCATCACACATTCCCTGCACATAGTGTCAACCGGTCTTGCAATACTTGGAAGGTCTCTTACTACCTTTACATTGCTTATCTTTACTATGTTGTCAAAGTCGATATGACAAAGTCTTTTGTGCCATAACCAACTGTCATCCACTTTTGCAACAAAACAACTTACTTCAGAGTTAAGCTGAAAAACATTACCTTTGGTCTTTTAACCTGATGCAATCATGTCTCCTTCTTTGTTGTTAATAATGCACCTGTTGTTTTTGAATTCTAACTGATATCCTTTATCAAGCAACTGTCCAACACTTAGTAGGTTATGATGTAAACCATCAACATATAGAACATCATCTGTCTTGTTCTTTCCATCTAAGGTGATGGATCCTCTGCCTATGATAGGTTTGGGAGTGTTATCTCCAAATCTGACCATGCCACCTTTGTACTTATCTAGATGTACAAATATATATTTGTCTCCTGTCATGTGATGTGAACACCCATTGTATATGATCTAGTCTGTTTTGATGTCTGCTTGTGAAACTAAATCCAATTCTCGTGCTTTCTTTTCATCTTCAATTTCTATTGTTTCAATAATTTTTTCATTATCTTTAATTGAAACAAATCCAATTTTATCTTCCCCTAAATCATCATCAGTCACACCATCTTCAGCATGATAGCATTCCTTATTATATTTGGGTTTGTAATCTGATATGAACTTCTTGACTCTTGTAGGACACTTGGATGCAAAGTGGCCAACTTTGTTACATGAAAAACATTTGAATGGTAGTTGTCCTTCATATTTTCCTTTACCTTTCCTTTCTTTCTTAGCAATCATGGCAATGATTTCTTCTAGTTATGTATCAACTTCTTCTTTTTCAATATTACTAGATATGCTCAAGGATTTCTTACCATGGACTGAGACTATGAAAGCTGTTTCCATTTTAGGTTTTGTCTTCAATCTTGATATCTCAAATGCTGATATTTTGCTGATCAAGGTTTCTCTTTTGAAGTATTTTGAGAACTGTATGGTTTCATCCAAGATGTTTATCTTGATTTGATAATTTGCTGTTAATGTATTCATCAGTTTGTTCATTATATCTTCCTCTGAGATTTCTCCACCATTGTTCCTTATTCCTGAGACTGCTTTATTAATCCTTTGATTGTAAGCTCTGATGTTTTCTTCAGGTATCATCTCTAAATTGTTGTATCTTTTCTTCCATGTCTTTCTACGAGCATTCTTGGCTTGGATGTCTCCTTCAAACATGTCTTCTAGGTATTTCCAAATTGAATATGCTTTGTCTGCCTTCTTGATCTCAAAAAATTCACTGTCAAATAGGGCATTGATTAGGGATTCTTTGGCGATTGCATTTGGGTGAATACTTCCTTTTGTTCATTGGTAGAGTCTTCTTCTGCTAGGTCTTTCAAGGTAGGAACATCAATTTCATGAGTAGCAACCTCATAGATCTCAAAACCAACGCACTAAAGATGTGTTATCATTTTGTTCTTCCAGTCAAGATAATTCTCTCCATCAAACTTTTGGAATCTCTTTCCTAAAGTATGCCCTTTGATATACCTTAAGCTATTAGGATTTCTCTCAAAGGCACTTGGCTCTAATACCAATTGTTAGAATAGTCCCAAAGGATAAGTGAGAGGGGGGGGTGAATCAGTTATCAGCTAGTTTAATTATTTTCTCCAATTAAGTACTGAATATCATCAAGCATATACACAATAAGATAACACAAAATAGAACACCACAATTTTGGTTACAGGGAAACCAAAATAGGTAAAAACCCCGGTGGGAATTAACACCCACAAAGAACTGTACTTGAGTATAGTAATCGCTGTTAGAAGATCTTACAACCCTGTTAGGAGTTGATCTTTACAATGCAATAAGTATAGTGACTTGGCTAAGGGTCGAACCCTGTTAGGAGTCTTTTACAAATAACCCTATTAGGGGTGAGGACTCACTGTCCAAAAGCACACTGCTAAAATGATGAAGGCTGCAACCTTTAGTAAAACAGATATACACTATATCTGATAATGAACTATTTGAGTAGACCTGCTGTCTTGATCAGTTCCAATGAATTGTATACACTCTCTACTTCTTCACATAGATCTTTATCTAATGAATGAAATGGATTTACTATCCCAAAACAATTAGCATTCTGTTATGTTCTTTTTCTATCTTTTTCCTTATCATTCACACTTAGTGATTATAAATGAACTTCTATATGTATCTTCTCCAAAAGATATGATCTTTGTCAGTTGTAGGAATCCTTTCAATGCTTCTCTTGTCGGCTAAACTAAGCACGCAACATAATTAGAACTGCACAACTCAAAAAGAATAGACACATCGCTTCACATAGTCGGCTTCACCAAAATTACCCAAACATCACGCTTCAGATGAAACACGATTAGCACCTTTGGTTAATTATATTTGACTCATAACGAAACATTAATCTGAACATACATATTCCATAGGTAGGTGCAATTGAAGAATCAATAAAATTATTGTCGACTTTCTGAAATCAATCCTCTGAAACTGTGGCTGGTAAACAGAGTAACATAACTCAACTGTTACTGAAATTATGAATCTGCGTGTATGAAAATGGTATAGTAACTATGTCTAAAACATAAAAACAACCGTGCAAGGCTTCCACATATCCATATTGAAAATTGAATACAATTTACTGCTGTATACTATATGTTGTCATCAATGACAAACATACAGTCAACTATTTGCATAAAGGCAAATCTCCAACAATTAGCCATTAGAAATAGAACACTACCCTATATAGGATATAATTATCACACCATCTCTAAAATACAAACTAGTTGTCAATATAGAATGCTCGGTGGATTATAGGATGTAAGTGTCATGATTAAATAATCTAGGGATCCTCAACTTATTATAATTTAACCCACCCATGTCATTTAAATTGTGATAAACCATTTTAGAAGAGTATCATGGCTTCACACTTAAGATAGGTGTCCTTAGATTAATCCAAAATCTAGGTGGTACACTTATCATCACAAGGAGGAATCTGGAAGCTCATCATTAGGTCATTAAGTAAAGGGCAAGCATTTATGATTGTAGAGTCTACATTTACTCTTGCAATTGGTGTCTTCTTCTCCTAGCTTATTTCTTACCTCATAAGCTACTTTCGAAATCACCCTTCTTGATCAACCAAAAATGCATACCAATGTACACACGTTTCATGCTTCCGCTACTAGAGACATGGAGTTTCGGGGTTCTACCACTCCCAAACGCTGGAAAAAAATCCTCCAGTCGATGGATGACCTACCTAGGAGAGCTCTAGAACTAATCCTATCAGACTCCCACTTCGATTATAGTTATACTATGAGAAGCAATGGGGACACAGTGGGTAATTTCATTTCCTGCCTCCTTAGAGATGATATAGTTAAATCCAGAGTTATAAACCTTTGTAAACTCACTTTCCTGAGTAAAATTTTGGTAGGGCTTGAGGAGGTAGTGCTCAACATCAATTTTAGGAACCATGTTCCATTGCCAAAAGACTATATGACTGCAAAATTTAGAAGGTTGGAGCATAATGGGTTGATTCTACGGAGATCCTATCTTGTCTACAGAGACATGGAGGCATTTGACACCCAGTGGCCAACTATGAAAAGGAATATTGACTTCCTTTTACGATGGAAAAGGATAATACCTACAGACAACTTAGCATGGCTCACCAAGTATTTTAAGGAGGAAGGATTTTTTGTGCCTCCCTCCTTCAACGTCACGAGCTTAGATAAGATACAAATCGTCCCTCTAACGATTATCAAAAGAGGATGGTGAAGGAGCCCTGGCAAGAACAAAGGAAAAAGCAAGGTGAAGTCGGAAGAACTAGGTCTAGAGGAGGAAATCTCAGAGGAAGAGGTGGTCCTCAGGTTGATCAGGGAAGAAAAACTAGAGTAGCCATCGAAGAACAATGTTTTGGTACTAGATACAATATTTCATAGTTAGATTATAAGCGACCAAAAGCACAAATTGCATTTTTTATTAAGACACTCAAAATACTCTATAGATAAGTATAGTATATTTGTATATGAGATATAATGAAAATTATTAGTTCTTTAGGGTATGTAAAAATGAAAAAATTATGCTCAGTACTGTTAACATATAAATATTTTAGTATATAATATATGTTTATAACTCTAAGCAAGCGTAATGTAGTTAATTACTCTGAATTACTGTGTTGTGTGTAAATTCTTGCAAAAATAAAAAAGAAAAAATCCCCAGATTATCTAGGCTTTTAAGTGTATAAGGCCATACCATCTGAGCCCACACCATTCACCTGCCAACCCCAAGAAGAAGTAAAGGCGTTGATACCTATTCATCTACTTTATCCTAGAATAATTAAACTAGAAATTGTTCATTTACAGTTTTTGTAGCTGATTCCCCTTCTATTTAAGTTACTTAAGATCACACTTTACGTAATGAGTCTGTAGGACCCAGAAAAATGACTATGCCCATCAAACTCCGTGGTCCAAGAATCCAAATTGCATTTGATACTCCCATTACATGTCCAAGAGTAAAAGGTGTCTTACTTTCATCCCACCTTCTAGTCGTTAGGGTGGTTTTCAGAATCATAGGAAGGGAATATATTAACAATAATGAAAGATATAGAGTCAACTCAGATATACCTGCATTATTCCTTGCCTCGTCCCTCTAGGTAGGCACTGAAAAGTAATGTCTAGGAATACTTTGTCGAAGACTCTTAAAAATACTTACCTTGGCGACCTTGACAGAGTATTAGCCAAAATCAGGGAGGATCTTACAATACCTAAACCATGCTTTTATGACATCTCCTTGGTGGGAGGCAGACCAATTCCAGCTAATCTTATTTTTCTAGTGGACGAACTAGAGTTTCTTGTCAATTGGGCCCCTACTATGAGAAGAAATCTAAACTTTCTCTACTGCTTTTTTCATGTTAAACTACCTGAAGCAACAAATTGGATAGACTCGTTCATTATGGAAGACCAAGTCAGGGTCTGGGAGTCTGAATTAGAATTAAATATCAACATTGATATTCCCCATCCAAGGAGACATTTAAATGTAGAGATAAATTCCATTTCATTGAATGAGGAATAATGATGTTTAAAGTTGTTAACACATTTCTTTGAAGTTTAGGAGATATCCAGCTTGAATTCTTGGCTCAATTCACTATATGTAAGAATTATGTATTTTAATTCACTGTTACATCTTAACTGATAAGAGTACTAAGAACATGGTTGCACATTTTAGCCTCTTAATTGCTTTTCATTTTAAGACAAATCTCTGGGTTGTTACAATTCATTTTATAAGATTTAAACCTAGCTACACTCTCTGTATTATCTACTTCGACGTGGACCTTGCCTATGGGAATCTCATGCACCCATAGGAATCATGGCCTAAATTAATATGATAATAACCATTCCCTTGCAGCATAACTAGTCTAAACATTTCAAGTGGTTTTCCTCTGGTTGTTATAGCCTTGGTCCTCAAGCTTACATGTTTTCGGCTATTCGTTATCTTTTCCCTGTGTAGTCTGAGGGCCTTAGGATGGACAAAATCCTTGTTGATCTATGAAATTTGTTCCCTAATTATGTTATCACTGTTAGCTTACCTTGCTTCTAGGCCTACTTCCTTGGTTGGCTCCCCCTTCTTTTAGTCTCAGCTCATTTCCATTGTTTGTCTCCCATTCGGAGCCCTCCACTCATTATACAAATAGTGATAAATAATATTCAAATGTCGAGTTTCATTTATTTATATCTATATATCTATATAAAATACACACACACACACACATATATAGGTGTTGCGTATTATATATATATATATATATATACGTATAAATCCTTTGCTTATTTATATATATAGGATATATATGTGTATCTATAAATTTATATATATTTATATATACACATAAGCTTGTCCCAGGAGACATTAAAATTTGGAGATAGATTCCTTTTCCTATAATGGGAAATAATGGATTGTTTAAATAATTCTAAACATAGTGTTTTGAAATTAAGAAGATACCCAGATATGAATTCTTGGCCCAATCTCTGGTTTTCATCAAATTGCAACATTATGTATTTTAAAGCATTGTTACATCACATTGATTAAAGGAATGAGAGTAGGTTTGCATATATTAGCTTCTCAATTATATTATATTTTATGTTGTAATTTATTGGCTGCTTCAATGTATTTCAATTATAATTTTTAAACCTAGATATACTCACGGTATTATCTACCTTTACTGGGCTCCCCTGGCCTACAAGAGTCTCACTGACACCCAATGTGTGGCTGAGCTTAAAATTAACCCAACAATAAACAACCCCTTGATTGCATAGCTAACTCTAACCATTTCACTTATTATTCCCTCTGGTTGTAAGAACCGTGGCCCTAAATTTTCTTGGAATCTTTTTTTATGTGTGAATTGAGGGCCTCGGGAGGAATTAAATCCCTGCTGATTAAGGACTTTGTTCCCTATTTAGGCTTTGCTATTGAGGCCTTCCCTTTCTAGTATAAACTTGTTTCCCTGTCCTTGATATGCTCTCCCATTCATTGCCCTCCCCTTTTCCTATTACACTCAAAGGAATTAAAACATACTAAGGCCGAGTCACTCATATATATATATATACAGGTGATGGGGATATACTTATATTTAAACATATATATATTCATACTTTAATATATATATACATGTTTAATTATAAGTTTTATCTTTGCTTATCTAAATTGATAGATACATAGATATGTATTTTAAATTTTATATATATATATATATATATATATATATCCATTTATATAAGCATGTTTATTCACACTTATCCATGGGTTATTTGAATTGACATGTTACTCTACATGGTCTTGCTTCATTTCAAATTCATTATGATAATGTCAGGTAGACACATAACTGATGATACTGTATAGTCAAACGACAACACTCCTAAAAAGTAACTTACTCAGACATCAAGCAGGAGAATTTTGGTTTAATATTTACCAGCTGTTAAAAGGAATTACAGTCTTTATCAAGATCTAGGAATAATCTCTAGCCTTTCTCATTTTATATAGTGCATAAAATAGCTTAAAATAGCTTTATTTTATATGAGAAAGTGTTAGGATCGAATCATCAAATATTAATTACATCTTATGCATATACCTAGTATGATTACTTGGTGTATCAATACAGGTTTATAAAAACAATGGTAAGATGGTTATTCCCCCATTTTATGTTTTTATTAGAATTAGATATATTATTTTCTAGCTGTGAGTTACTAACAAGAATCTTAGTCAATGGTATGACTGACATAGGTGACAACAAGCTAAGAATTTATCAGCAAATACAATCTCTCAAGTATAAAGGTTAACAAAAAACACGAGCAAATGAACGCAGATAACATCTACTTCCATGCAACATCGAAATATAGCAATACTGTATCTACTACTATGTAATGTTAACCTTGTATAAGGTAATAACTTAGGAACTAATTTTTCATACACTGGTATGATATTTGTAAAGTGGGGGTATACCCTCTCATTTATGTAACTTTTCAGGAGTTCAGTCCTGGGCAAGGCTGGAGGTTTTCTTGACCCCGTTCTTTCCTACCTGCACCCGCAGTGAACGGAGTGAACTCTCATATGTATTGGAAATAATTAAATAATAAAATAAATTGACTACGGCCTCTTACCGATCAAAAAAATAAAAATAAAAAATAATTTGGTTCAAAAATATAAAAATTTAACAAAATTGCTCAAAAGTTGCTATGCCAACTTTTGCAATTTTGTGCAAAAAGTTGCAACTTTGTTCCCCAATGATCAATTAGTTTAAAAAGTGGCTAAAAATAGTTGGGACAGGTGTATCCAAGGTCCAAAAATCCTATTTTGGTCGAGGATGGACAAGCATGGTGAATGGTTGTGTTTGGAAGGAGGAAAAGTTAATAAAATTTTGATTTTTGTAACGTGCTTATACATTTGTTTGTTGACCATAAGTTTGTATTGGATTTGTATTGATTCATCTCGACCCCAAACCTACAAAGATCTTAATAATGATGAGTTTACTTCAGTCTAGAAGTGTTTGGATCCTCTTCCATGGAGGATGAAGGTAGTTTTAACAAATTCTTTCAAAATAGTCTTAAAACACTCATTGTCAAGGGTTTGGTAGCAAATTGGACAATTCACATATGATCCACCATGCAAAAATTCTATAACTTTAGGGTTTGATATGCCATTGGATGATATAAACGTTAATGGTGATCTTTGATTGGGAGGTTGTGTCTATTGGCAGAAAGTGGATGCCCTAGTTATAAATGACCCTAAGAGCTTTCATTCCACATGAGTTGCAGGGTGGTCCCACAATTGTGTGTCCCACTTTTTTGAACATCCCGATTTTTGCTGAAATTGCACATTTTAAAGAAAATATGATGATTTAAGCCTTGAGAGGTCCCATTTGAAGGAGTAAATTCAAAATGGCTAGATAAAAGCCTCTTGGATCAAAATCCCTTTGGTATAAT
>MU225392.1:3363331-3377275 GCA_018584345.1 Thuja plicata
TAAGCCTTGAGAGGTCCCATTTGAAGGAGTAAATTCAAAATGGCTAGATAAAAGCCTCTTGGATCAAAATCCCTTTGGTATAATCCCTCTACTCCTCACTCACACCTATAATCGAGTCTCCTTTGAATCCATCAAAATGTTGACAAAAAATCACTTTGACATCAACTTTTTGTGGGATCAAATAAATTTATTTGAAAAACCCAAGTATAGGATGATAGTAGAGCTTTCCAATGATTATGAGTTATATATATATTGAGTTTATTAAGACTTTTCTTTTTAAGTTTTACTAAACATAAGTTGTCTGACCATTTAGCGACTTCTCTGTTCGACGCTTCTGGAAAATAGTAAATTAGGGGAAAAAATTATGAAAAATATCTAGGAAATAGGTATTTATGTTACCTTTCTATCAAAAAAAGAATAAATGAATTTTGATATATAGACATAGAGTTAGAGCGATCAAAGTGAACCTATGTCCAAATTATAATCAATGTCACTTCATAACTCAATAAAATATTAAATATTCAACTAAATTGAATGAAACCAAATGGATTCCCTAGATATTTGTGTTACAAACCTAAATTCAAAATAATTATGTTCTTATTAGTTTTATAAAAAAAGTTATGTTGACCAAAGTGAGTGTCACTCCTGAAAAATCCTGATTTTTCACAAAAATAATTTTTGAAGGAGAAGGAAAAATGGATAGAAATAAATTCCATTTAAAAGAAAAAAAATATTTATAAACTAGAAACAAAATGCTAAAATTCAGTAGTTTACATCATCTTCAAATTCTTAATGGTTTAATGACAATAGATGTTCGAAAGTGAAGTTTTATTTCAGAATGTTCATTTCAGTGTCAAAGTTGGCCAAAAAGTGGGACACAATTTTGTGGGATCACCTTGCAAAGAATGTATATGTTTTTATTTTATGTTCATGAATTTTCTGATCAGACGTACTTGTATTCAAATTAGAAATCCATGATTGTCGTCTTAAAAGAAATATTTATTTGTGTATGTAATATTTTCAAGAGGAAAATTCAATGTTGATCAACAATGCTAATTTTTGCAAAAGTCTTGTAAACTGATTTTTCACAGTAAACTGTCAAAAATATGATTTTCTTATAATATTTGAAGTCCTCCATTGGTTGTAAACTCCCAATTGAAATTGTAATGTTGTATCAAGTGTATGTTTGTGTCCATAAAATTATTTGAGTCCTATTTTAATCTATGATTGTACTTTGGAATTCCATTGTGTTATGTGTTAAAGGTAATCCGAGACAAAGAACATAAAAATGTTTGTAAATCTGATTTTTTACAGTGAGTCCCCAAAATTGGTAGGTGTTGTTACCAAACAAAATCATAATGGAGGATTGTGCATATGTCTCTATTTTTGCATTGAGTCTCTATGATGAAGAAGGTAGTCCAGGCCCAAGTGTCTAATTCTTGTCAAGTCCATGTGTTGGCACTGTCATATGAATGTTTTAGGTTTCTTATTTGAACCATTGTTCCATTATTCCATTGTTCCCCACTGTCCCAATGATCAAGAGTATTGTGTCTTTGAGATCATGTTTTTCTTTTTTTCAAGTTTTGTAACCATGAATGCAAACATGAAGTTGGTCCTAGTTTTGTGTTAATCCTTGGGTCACCAAGTAGGACATTATTCCAAGAAGATCTTGTGGGTGAGTTTTCTGATTGGAGCCTTGTGGCTCTACATCAAATATGCAAAGGTCTTGTAGGTCTATCTTGACAGTGATTGTCAAATCTGAGTTTTGGGTGTTGTACATAAGAAAGTCAATTGTGTGATTCCATTGGTTTGAGCCTTAAGCCTTTCCATCATTTGGGATGCCTTTTGGAGGGTCACAATACATTAGGTGCTCTTGCACCAGTTGTGAACAACCGTAGAAGGATTGCTACTTTATGAAAAGGTTGTGATAATGAAATATTGTGACTCTCTCATCATGAAGATACAAATAGGAAACACGTTATCGAAAAAAACCAAATATTATGGAAACACAACAAATATTTCCAAATACAATTTTTTTTATTGAAACACAGTAACCATGACACTTCCATAATAAAAAAATATGCAATTATTCTATAAACATGAATAGTACACATACCACACATGACGAAGAAATAATATAAAAATGAACATGCTATATATATAATTATTTTTTAAAAGAATGTATCTCCACATACAAATATGGCGTAAATGTCAACTCGATCAAAGTTTTATAAAATGTGGCACATGCCATCTCAAAATAACTACAAAATATACATGTCTATACAATGTGGCATATGCCATCTCAAATGTGCCATATGGAATCTCAACATATCTACAACTAGAAATATCTATATGACATCCTATGCTACTGGTGGATCATCAAAATGTAGCCTCTTCAAAGTAGTCTCTGGCTCTGATGGATCCTGTACAAACAAAAAAATTGAAACCACAATTTAGATTGCTTAATTTATATGATTTGTACATATAAAAAATTAATATTAAAATTCATATTGAACAATAATCTAATTAAAATTTAAAATTGAATTCTCATGTACCTCGGATCTACGTCTCCTCATGCACTCAAGAGTCCTAACATATGTCCTTGGTAGCAAAGGGATGACGCTAATAGTGCCTATTTCAACCTATATATGTTTGCAACCATGAAATTGATACGATTTATCCTATAGAGTTATCGTTTCAATAGAAAAATAAATTTACAAAACACTTGAATTAAAATAAAAAACTGACCTCTGCTAAACCTTCTTTTCGCAATGTTGGTTGGGTCAACAAGGATACAAATCCTTGGTGGTGTACCTCCCTTGCACTAGGTGTTACCTACGGTAGTCAAATTAGATAAAATTTTAGTTAATATGTACTTAGAATAATGAAAACTTAAATAAAAATAATGTATTCTCAAGATTAAAAAATGTAAACAACTAAATATAGAAATATATATACTATGGGGATATCGTGGCCAAATAAAATGCTTGAGAGGGTAGGCTTGTGAACCAGAGTCTCAACATCGTCAGAAATCAACCTA
Organism: Thuja plicata; assembly: GCA_018584345.1. NCBI lineage: Eukaryota > Viridiplantae > Streptophyta > Pinopsida > Cupressales > Cupressaceae > Thuja > Thuja plicata. The sequence continues at coordinate 3,366,372 of MU225392.1, forward strand.
TGTACAATAAACCATGTAAAATATGTAATACATTAGTACACACAAGTGACAAGTACATTCATAATCATTCTAAAACTCTTAATTACCTTCCCTTGTCAAGATGTGTCACTACACCCCCTCACATTGCCCCCCGCTGGCAGTAGCTGAAACCTGTAAGAGTAAAATATTAATTAGTATATGATTTTTATTGCGTTTAATTTTATGAAATTAAATATGTATAGTGATAAAAAAATTAAATCAATGAGTGTGAAAGCATATACCACAGAGTTGTCAAGGCCAAATGAAATGGCCGAGAGCGTAGCACCGTCCACTTGTCTCATCTCCTCCTTTTTCATCAAGTGAACATAAATAAACCTTATATATAAAAATAAGCGTGCAATCATTATAAGTTATCTACTAACAATATTTGTTTAACATTAAATACACAGCGACATTAAACATTTCATCTTACCATAACTTGAGGAGCCCATGCCACTTGCACCTCTTTCTTTATCCCACGAGAGGTCTCTCCATGAGACATTGTATTCCCTATAGTGACATTTGGTGCATTGCCCATCTTGAATGCCTCATAGTCATATGCATCCATATCATCACTAAAAGACTCATTAAGGGGACCCAAGCATAAATTCTTGCACATAATGCAAGTATGTGGGGCACACAAACATGTGCACCCCAAGAGGATGTCGAAGTGCCAACATCAACAACATGGGGTTTCATCAATAATGTAGTGCGCCTAGTCAAAATCCCACTCAAGGAGTGAATGGACCTAATGCTCTACGAGCCAGCCTTTGCAATAACATCTGGATGCTGCATTGGTGGAGGGGGATAATGTTAGGAGGGGGCACATAAGGGCCCTATTTTTGTTTATGTGCCCCAAGTCTATTCTGGGGAGCACCTCTGCCTATGCCCATGTTTGATTTGATTCTCCAATAGTTAACTTTGTGACTGAGCACAAATTTAGCATATAGTTATTTAAGAAAATAAAAAGGGACCTCGATATTGCTGTGGGGTGGTTTATCAAAAACCATCCACCAACGATCCTAGAATTTCTCCTGCATAACATCATTCGTGCACCATTTGATGGACAACTTTGGCTTTTTGGGATCAACTTTTAGTCCATTTTTGGAATTCACAAATAGGTCAGCTATTTATTCTTTTATGATGTGAAGGGCCTGCACTCTATCATTTAATCTATCCCATCATCAAACTAGACATGCATGGTCTCTCGCCATTGAAGTGCAACATTATTCTGCATGATAAGCATGTCCATATTTTCAATTATGGAGTTCAATGTGGTCAACATTGGGCGTAATGCGGGGATATTACCATACACATTTTGAAGGCCCCTCAACTGATTCAATTATCCCCTATGAGGTCCTTTAGAGGTCGAGGGTTCATAACTGGAGGGTTTTCAACATGAGTGTTTTGAGGGGGTTGGTTTTCAGGATCAGTGTTTTGTGAGGGTGGGTTTTCAGTCTGAGTATTTTGTGGGGGAAGGTTTTCAGCCTCAGGATTTTCATTTGTGTCTTCCATGCCTGATTAAATTAAAATTTCATATAATTAAAATAAATTTCACAGAAGATAAGATCTTCAATACAATATCCGTACCAAAACAATCTTCTCATTGAACATGCCATGAACACACATGAACACTGTCATCAATAATAGGAATATGTTGACATCAATGAAAAAACATTAATGTCAACACATATATACATGATATCCAATAATCTCCAACACAGTGAAGTGTATTATTGAATATCTCTTGGTTTAGGATGAATATTATACTGAACTTATTTCGTATGTGGGCTTTTTTTCTATCAAAAGTGTTTCTCCACATAAATCTGGTGTCTCATTTTGGTTTTCTCATTTTTAGATTATTTTTGAATGTGCAACACTCATAATCTCATTTGGTAATCTTATTTTCAAATTTGTAAACAGATTCTTATTTTAATATTGCAGTTTTGTTTCACCTTGTTTTCAATTAGAAGCGGTTTCATACTTTGATATTATGCACATTACCAAAAATCAAGGGTAAAGATAATAATAGTGGTTGACATTACATAATCTAATAGGTGGTATGGTGATGAGAATGTTACTATCAAGGTGGAAACAATCCCTTCAATCCATATCCCTCTTATTGATAATGAAAGGTAGACATCTTGTTGTTTCAAATCAAAAGGAAAATTAAAAGCGACATTTGATACCTGACTCCCTCTAAAAAGCATCATAATATTGGCCATATTAACCCCTTTTTTACTTTGATGAAAATCTAAAATTTGCTACCAATCATGCTAACACAAGCTCTCCTAATAATATGTACCCTCTTATGTATACTTTATCGTGTTTCATTGATTTGAACATACAAGATTTTAAAGAAGATTCTAGACATATGCTAGAGCTTATTTCTTCTCTTTATAATTTGATAAAAAGTTCAAACCGAATCCTTTTTAATATAATAATAAAAGAGAGTGACATTATCATATTCTAGAAACGCAAATCTCCTTTTTAAATATTATTAAAAATAATAGCAAACACACAAACTAATATAGATACTTTAAAAAATAATAAATTATAATATAAACTAATATAAATACTTTAAAAATAATAAATTATACCTCCCAAAAAATTATCTAACTACTTTCATAAATACCCTTAGTCCCTTTCATTTTGTTTTATGCCCTTCTTAGCTTAAGCTTCTACATATCTAATCATTATATAATAATAGTAACCAATAAACTTCTGACATTTTTTAATTAATAAATTTTTCATTTAATCCAAAAACATGCAATTTCTAGATAAGAAAATAAGTTGGTTCTTTTTATTTGTACTAATTATCCTTCATAACTTAAAAAAAAGAGAATTTGTACTCCACTTTAAACATCACACCTGAAAAAAAAAGGTAAAAAAAAATAAATTAATTTTGACTATTTAATACTTTTTACCTAAAAATCAGTCATTAGTATGTACAGCTAGAAAAATTTGTACCAAGGTTTTTTTCTGATTTGACTTAGTAAACGACTACATTCATCACTGAAAAATATGATAACGAGATTGTGACGGCTTCAATGGTGACCACTAACTAAACTGTTAGTATTATCCAGAAATTTGTCGAGATAACATATTTCAAGGTACCCAATTTCTCCACGCCCATACCATGAAAAATCTAATTAAAATTTACCAAAAATAAGCAATATAGGCGAATTTATCAGTGTGAAGATAACAAAAAAAGAAACTCAATCAATGTTCAACAATACTTGCTATCTAAAGCTTAATATACACAAATCTGCAAAACATTCCAGCATTTTATGACACTGAATTTCTTCTCCATTTTCCTCCGCGGCGCGTTTGTGTTGGTTGCGGGCTCTGAACTGGGAAATCATCTTCTCCGCTGCACTGCTCATCCATTTTTTCCTCCATTGTCGAATTAAAGTGAGGAAGTGCAATATTCTTGGGAATTTTCTTCCACCCATTAATCCACTGGAAAAAAGTTCTGTTCTTGGAGATTTTGTCCACATGCTGCTGCATTGCTTGACAATGCTTTTGTAGTTCTGCAAAATCTGCCCTTATTTTTTGTAATTCCAGTGGAAGTGAGCGAATGTCGTAGTTATTTTCTCTCTCGGAAGAGCACCGTGCTTTGTCGCAGCCATGCGCAGGGCAGTGCGCCCGCTCGTTTGGCGGCGGCGCCGTTTTTTCAAGTATTTTGGCGCTCCTGAGCTTCATCTGCTCGGTGAAAAGAAGCTGCATTACGGTTCGAACGGGCAGCCGCTCGTTTTGGGCAGCGTGCATGCAGGCGTCTGCTGATAGCTTTTTGCAATCCATTAGTCGGCACAGCCTCTTTCTCTCTGTGTCTGAGAGTCCTGGATGAGCCTGTGGAATGCAATGGAGTATTTCAGTCAAGAAATTTTGATTGTATTGTCTCTCTTGTAAATAAATAATTTGTGGTTGAGTAGATTATTTATTCTTATGATATGGGTTTATGGTAACTACTGTTTTTAAAATATGGGTCAATGAGTTTGAATAAAATTAGATTGTAAAATTTCAATTCATTCTTATGAACAACTACTAGATTGAATTTCAGTGCTTCATCTCTTTGAGCAACAGCTAGATGCAATGAGTGTTAAGTAGATCATTCATTCTCACTAAACTTGGGTTTAATGAATTTGAATAGAGAATCAGATAGTAAAATTTCATTTAGCTCTTATGAATAATAGCTAGATTGAATTTCAGTGCTTCATTTCTTTGAGCAACAATTAGTTGAGCAACAATTAGATGCAATGAGTGTTAAGTAGATCATTCATTCTTACTAAAATTGGGTTCACACAAACTATCATTGATAAAGTATGAATCGATGGTTTTGATTCAAGAACTATACAACTAAATCTTAATATTAGTATCATAACTTAACACACTGCAGGAAATACCTCTTGTTCATCAAATTATATTAGTATCAATAAGTTTGAATAGAAAACTAGATAGTTGAAAATGTGAATCAATGAGATTTAATCACAAATTTGATAGTTGAATCTCAATGCTTCATTCTTATGAGCATCAACTAGATGTAATGAATGTTAAGTAGATCACTCATTCTAGAAAAATGCATAAATTCTTATAAACTATCGCTAATGAAAGATGAAACATTAAATTTGATTCAAAAACTATATAACTATATCATAATATTAATATGATAACTTAACACACTGTAGAAAATGCCTCTTATTTATCAATTTTTATATTAATAGCATAACTGGGCATACCCTCCAAAGTCAGTCTCACTTGAGCAGGGGATTCAAAAATATGAAATGAGAAACGCTTGTATTCTCTAAGAAGAAAATAGATGAATGGATTAGATTACCTAGATTCGAACTTAGTGGACGGGGCATAAATAATTTTCAGTGTTTTATCAGTTTTGTTTCAACTAAAATAGAAATTGTAACCCTCATGATTAAGTTAAAATGGAGGTCATAGTATTTAAGTTCTTCCACGAGATACAAGTTAGCAGGCAGGTTACATAAATGTACTGGTGTTTAAGAAACAAATAAACCAAAACACAGAAACTTTGGCATAACAGCCTTCAAGTCCATATAAAAAGATAACTTATGAATTTCATTGCAGTCTATTTTTCTTCTCCCTCGAATAAATAACTTATACAGAGTTTTGAGAATATTATTGTGTTCTGTAGGGTTTAGAAAATGGTGGTTGTTCAATTGTGAGCATAATTCATGAGGATGATAGTGTGTTCAGTAATTAGACCATCTACCAAGATTCAAATTTCTGAAGATATGATGGAAGGACAATTGAATGAGCATAACTGATAGGAGTGATGGCATGATGATTATGCCGTTCACCAAGGTTGAAATGCCTGAAGATATGATATAAGAGCAATTGAATGAGCATAACTGAGAAGGGTGATGGCATGTTCATTGATTACCTTATCCATTAAAGTTCAAATTTCTGAAGCTATAATGTAAGGACAATTAATTGATAATGATTGTGAGGGTGATAGTATATTCTTTGAATACCCCATCTACCAAGATTCAAATTTCTGAAAATATGATATAGAGAAACATCAAAACTATACTTTGTACAACTTTAATGAAATAGGTAACAGATAACTGTCACTCAAAAGACATGCTAGTGCACTCATATAAAATAACAAAACAGAATCTGTGAATGATATGTGGATCGAAAACAAAACCCACCTTTTTATCCAAAACAGTGAATCAAAGCCACATTAAAAACCTCAACAAAAAAAGCAGAACCCACCTTGAGATAAGTATCAATAGCTCTATACAGCCCATCATCACACGTCCTGGCATACCCTGGAAGAGCCTCAGCCAAGGCCTCAAAATCCGCCACACTAAAACTCTTATCTTGAGCGACCTCCGCTAAATAGCTATCCAAAACCTTGGCCACCTTGAGCTTAGCAGATCTCCCCACACGAGCCACACCATCATCCTCTCCCAAACTCCCATCCTGAGCAAGAAAACATTTAACAAGACGGTAGACCAAGCGAACATCAAAGAGAGTGTGGGTAGTGTGAGAAAAAGAAGGAATAAGCAAGTCCGAAACAGCTGCCTGCTCCAGCTGAAGCCCAACGCGCCTCTCCAACTCCGCCTTGAACTTCACGTCGGCTCCCACAATATGGGCAATGCGAAGCAACCTCAGCAAAAAGCTGCACGACACTACGTCTTTCTCCGCCGGCAAAACGCTCACCAAATTCTCCAAAAGAGTCCTATTTTTGGCTGTACTGTTCTCATTTTCTGCATTCTCTATAATTTCCTTGGCGTCTGCCATATTCTCTAGCAAATATGCAGATGTGTTGTGGTCTTGAGCAAGGCCGGGCAGCCATTTCATTGCATAGTTACAGATGACTGCGCCAACCATATCTGGGCTTACTCCCTTCGTCTTTATTGCATTCACTGTTTTCAGGAAGTAATCCATGTCCAGCATACACAAATCTTCGAACCACCAATCCATGGGAACGTATTTCCTCTCACTTTGCTCGCCTGCCTCGCCTTTCCACTCTTGGGTGGTTAGAGTTTTCTTCGCTGGTTTGCCCTCAATGCTGTATGACAGCATCTTGAAAGCTTGTTTCTTCCTTTCCTTCTCTGTGTTTTAGAAAAAATTGTGGGCTTTAAATTATTGCTAGTAGGTGAATGATTTCTGGGTCACAGAAATAAATCAGACCCAAATTATAATGAAGAATCTGTAAGAAACTATCAGACCCAAATTATGATGAAGAATCTATAAGAAACTATCAGACCCAAATTATAACCAAGAATCTATAAGAAACTATCAGATTATAACCAAAAATCTATAAGAAAATACCCAAATTATAATGAAGAATCTATAAGAAACTATCAGACCATGAGATTATAATGAAGAATCTATTATAAACTATCAGACCATCAGATTATAATGAAGAATCTATAAGAAACTATCAGACCATAATTATAATGAAGAGTCTATTTAAAGAAATAAATTACACCCATGAACCACACCCAAACTATAAGAAACTATGAGAAATGAATCACAAGAAACTATCAGACCTAATTTATAACCAAGAATCTATAAGAAACTATCAGATTATAATGAAGAATCTGTAAGAAACTATCAGACCATAATTATAATGAAGAGTCTATTTAAAGAAATGAATTACACCCATAAACCACACCCAAACTATAAGAATCTATGAGAAATGAATCACAAGAAACTATCAGACCCAAATTATAACCAAGAATCTATAAGAAACTATCAGATTATAATGAAGAATCTATGAGAAACTATCAGACCATAATTATAATGAAGAATCTATTTAAAGAAATGAATTACACCCATGAACCACACCCAAATTATAAGAGTCTATGAGAAATGAATCACACTCAAAGTATAATGGGTCACAGAAATGAATCACACCCAAATTTTGGTGAAGAATGTATGGAACAACTCTAATTCTTTGAGCTAGACATGTCTTGCAGTGTTACTGTGGGCTACTGGTACATTACAGCCTAGCGATGATTGTGTGTTGTGTATCAGTGACACGATTTTTTGTATGACAAAGACCCTACGCTAGTCAATGTGATCCAGTCCTAGGAGAATGTGGATCACATGCTTCCAGAATATCGTCTTCTTATTAAGAATTTAAAATATTTAGGAAATTTGTCTGCCATGCTTAGCATTACAGAAAAAACTTTGATGTATATGCTATTAGCTTCATCTATTTTGTAATGGATGGTTTTTCTGTGGTTGAAAATTTTTTCTTCTAAGTTTTTCAATTCCTCTGCATTGTTACCTTTAATAAGTAACATTTTATAACGGTAGTAAGGGATGGAATGTAATGATATGAGTATTAAAATATTTATCAAATTTTTTTTTAGCATTCATAATATTACAGAAAACTTTGTAATGTGGGGTTTTGTTGATTATTTCAAAAATATTTAAAGTTGGTAGTCCAATTTCCCTCTTATCTAAATTTTACCTATTCAAATATTCAATTTTAAAATGTAGGAGATGCTATTTTTTGAGAAGATTCTGAAAGGTATTCTATAATAGCAATGAAATATAATGGCATGGGCATATCACAAAAAAATCTTATCTTTTATCTTAAATTTTAAAATTATTTACATATTAAAATCTTATATTTAATAATAGAACATTATTTTTTCACTTAAAGATTACAGTAGTAAATGAAATAGTTTTAAAGTAACATAAAATTACTTTAAAAAAAATAAAACAATTCTAAATTACCTCTGACAACATTTTTTGGTTGTGATGACGATTTTTTTGTTGCATATGTTACCACTAAAAAAATGTGAATGGTGTATCTACATGAACCACAAGGCACATCATATGATAATTCTCTATTCTCTATTTTTCATAGCATGTGTCACTACTCAAAACTTTAATAACATGGAATTGAAGAAGAGTGCAATGTTTGAATAAGCATGTACACATGCAATCATGTAAAATGAGATAAATATTAATACATTGTGTAATAACATTTAGAAAGATAATAATGTTATTTTATGTGGATGAATGCGTATATGCATGTGTGTAATAACATTCATTGTGTGTAGTGAAAGAGTGGAGATCATTTTTCTAAGGTTTCACTTCTCTACTACTTTGTACCTGTGCTACTTTCTATAGGTTCAAGTATGGATGTTGTATTGGGAGATCCAACGTGAGTCTCCTAGTCCCTGTCCCTTCATGTGGGTGTGGATCCCACAATCCAACCAAGGTCTGATTCCCTGATTGCTAAAGCTTACTCTTTCTTGGTGAGGAAATGTAATAATGTTGTTGGTGATTCTGACTCAAGTGCTGAGTCCTTTCTTCAGAAAAAAAATCCTTCTTTCTATGTTGACAAGTCATTGGGTGTCAGTCCACCCAAGATGGGTAACTCTACTTCTGAGAGGGAGTACAGGGCTGCCTGCAAAGTCAACAGAACTACAATCCTTGTCACTACAACATTTGGGGTCGAATTTCGACCGCAATTTGGGACGACACCACCATTTGTATGCGATTTTTGTATTTTTTTTCCAAGTGCTCCCGACACTATTGTAATAGCGACTGTACAGTCATAATTGTGACACCCGCGTGATTATAAATAAAAAAAAGAAGAAGAAAGGCTCATTTCTAATTTAGCGTGATCCCATACCGTCATGTGCGAAGAGGGCATACTGTGGAAGCTGATTGGCATCTTGGTATATGGCAGCCACGACTTGAGGTAGGAATTTGAGCTTTGTCTTCTCATTAACTCAATTTCATTTTGACGACATTTGTTGATTTAATGGCACAATATGAATGTTAATACTGTAATTGTTTACATCTTTGCATTTGGAATGCTTGATGACCCGTGAGCTTTGAGAGCTAGGGCATCATTGCTATTACCTTCAAGCTGGCATTGTGTGAAGTGTTTGATCTCTCTATATTTGTTTTGTTGTTGATAATCACTATGTGGTACTCCTTGTTTATGATCATTTCATGAGGAAATGTCTTGATGGCTCGCGGGCTGTAGGCTGTGACATCATGCATTGTTTATTAGCTCACTGTTTAATACTGGCATTATTTACATCTTTGCATATGGAATGCTTAATGACCCACGAGCTTTGAGAGCTAGGGCATCGTTGCTATTACCTTCAAGACATTGTGTGAAGTGTTTGATCTCTCTTTATTTATTTTGCTGTTGATATTCACTATGTGGTACTCCCCGTTTATGATCATTTCATGAGGAAATATCTTGATGACTCGTGGGTTGCAAGCTAGGGCATCATGCATTGTTTATGAGCTCATTGTTTAATACTGGCATTCATTTACATCTTTGCATTTGGAATGCTTGATGACCCGCGGGCTTTGAGAGCTAGGGCATCGTTGCTATTACCTTTAAGGCATTGTGTGAAGTGTTTGATCTCTCTTTATTTATTTTTCTGTTGATATTCACTATGTGGTACTCCGCATTTTTCTTTCAGAAGTGTATGGATTGACTATGCACATGCATAATTGTAAATGAGGATTAGTAGTAATAGGATATCATTCATTGCTTAGATCTTTTTTTATCTAACTCCCATCTCTCTTTTCTTTGCAGGTTCTGGATCACACAGGAGCACACTGGACTCATAGCCTGGTAAAAAATTCATCACATCAGAAAATGTCTGGTACCCTTATTATTTATGTTCATACTCATAAAATATAGGTACATTTATAAAATTTCATGCCTTGAAATTTTATAACATAGCTCCTTAGCATAGATATCAAAATAGAATGGCAGTGGTGATTCAATGCATCTACAACCTCAACAACATGGCAACATTGATCCAATAAGAAAAAATACATTACAAATGCCAACCTAGTCACGGTCTTAATGAAATAAACAGTGTATATATAAAACAATACATGGTGCATAACTGTAGCAAGCATGCAATGACAACAATAACATCATACATATATATGTACATATGTATATATGTATATATGTATATACATATATATATGTAGATATATGTATGTATATAACAAAAATAGCTCATAACTTGAGGTCATGTGGTGCTCAAATAGTGAGCTCGTAAACAATGCATGATGTTGTAGCTTGTAGCCCGCGAGCCATCAAGACATTTCCTCATGAAATGATCATAAACGAGGAGTACCACATAGTGAATATAAAAAACAAAATAAATAAAGAGAGATCAAACACTGCATGCTATCAAAATAGAATGGCAGTGGTGATTCAATGCATCTACAACCTCAACAACATGGCACCAGTACTAAACCAATAACAACAAATACATTACAAATGCCAAGATAGTCACAATCTTAATGAGATAAACAGTGTATATATATAAAATATATGTTGCACAACAACAAGAAGCATGCAATGACAACAATAACATATATATATATATATATAT
>MU225392.1:3416028-3472707 GCA_018584345.1 Thuja plicata
GCAATAACATCATACATATATATGTATATATGTATATGTATATGTATATATGTATATACATATACATATATATGTATATATATGTATGTATGTATATGTATATAACAAACAAACTCATAACAGGGTCATGTGGTGCTCAAAAGTGAGCTCATAAACAATGCATGATGTCGTAGCTTGCAGCCCACGAGCCATCAAGACATTTCCTCATGAAATGATCATAAATGGGGAGTACCACATTGTGAATATCAATAACAAAACAAATAAAGAGAGATCAAACACTGCATGCTATCAAAATAGAATGGCAGTGGTGATTCAATGCATCTACAACCTCAACAACATGGCACCATTGATCCAATAACAACAAATACATTACAAATGCCAAGCTAGTCACGGTCTCAATGAAATAAATAGTGTATATATAAAACAATATATAGTGCACAACAGCAGGAAGCATGCAATGACATCAATAACATCATACATATATATATATGTATATGTATATGTATATATGTATATACATATATGTATATATATGTATGTATATATGTATATGTATATGTATATAACAAACATAGCTCATAACAGGGTCATGTGGTGCTCAAACAATGAGCTCATAAACAATGCATGATGCCCTAACTTGCAACCTCTGAGCCATCAAGACATTTCCTCATGAAATGATCATAAACGGGGAGTACCACATAGTGAATATCAAAAACAAAACAAATAAAGAGAGATCAAACACTTCACACAATGCCTTGAAGGTAATATCAATGATGCTCTAGCTCTCAAAGCATCAATGTCCTAAAAGAGGTTTGCTTTATCTTGCAGCTTTCAGGTAGATTATTTTGATAAGGGTAATTGTGGCTATTACCACTACAAATTCATTTGAAGGAATCAAAATAGTAATATCAACTACCATACATTTTCATCTGGTGAAAAACAAAGTGAATCTTATTATTATTTTTTTAATAAGATAGAATACCGTCACCATTATGACGGAAGCCTGAGAACACCTGACACCGAAGCTATACATGCGACAAACAGATGTCAAAAATTTTTGACAGCTGAACGTCGCATGTACAACATATCCATCACACACTCATCGTAATTGCAACAGTCTTAAAGTGTAACGACGACATGTTAAACAACATAGCGAGTTCTTATTGCAACGGTTATTATCGTCGTACTGATGACACACATAACAACTGTCGGTGGTTCTGACACCAAAACTGCAACACCGGCCTATGTCGCTTGCCCGATGGGATAGTGTCAGAATTGTGACACTTAGCCATCGAAAAAAGGACTCAAATGTACTAGTGTGTTCCGAACGAGATTCTGAAGGAAACTTTGGTTGAGCTGGAGCTCTCTTTGATTGGTAAGTTCCTCTAATTTAGACCTTTTATTGATTAGCTGAAAAATTGGGTTGTTGTAAAGTTACCCTTTTTCAGTTGTCATTGATATAAATTTGGACATTCCAAAACAATATCTCTCTGGTTACATCTGAGTCTGGTTAACTATTTCATCGACATCGGTGTACACTTATCTCTACTGTGGCATATAATTATTTTGGTCCAGACCGATAGTGCTCAGTATAAGAAATAATTCTGTTGACATGGTCAACTTCACTGACATATTTTGATGGCGTGTTCACAAGCTTCACATTTGTTCCCAGCCAACATCAAAAGATACAACTGACATAGAAGAATGATACACCAATGAAAATATATTGGATGTGATTTCATCATATGATATAGATGATATATGATGATATGATAGATGTAATGCGAATTGTATATATAATCTATTGTTTTATATAATAGACTATTGTATGTGTTATAGTGGTTGTATAGAAGGATAATTGTGCTTCAACGAGAACAATATTTGGTCCATATGCAGATGCATCTATAAAAGTTCAATTTTTTATATCATAATATCAACTATATTCACAACCAATTTTCTCATTACAGGTTGGGTTCAGTACCTAGATATATGAAAGGATCAGAGCCAAAATAGGGTTTCTTCTAGAATATAAGAAATTAAAAAGAGGATCAATCACTTAAGTCACTGTCACTGATACTCTGCAATATATAAATAATATAATAGTTTGCTACCGATTGTATCAACTCACACATACATCAACATACAAATCTTTCTTTGTCATATTCACATTCACTTCACATAATCAAGCATCACATCAATCAACTGAGATTATTGGTCCTCTTATACTACTTGATGTCATCAACCAAATTAGCCTAAACTGATTTGAAATAAATCACACCAAAACATTCCCATAGTGATAAGGAATGAAACATGGGGCACCTTGCACAATGCAACATGCCTCAACATGCTACACAATCTCTGAGATCTTCGGTATGAACATATAGAATCTACACATTACAATTGTATAGACCAAAACACAATGAGCACGTCCAAGATAGGACTAATCCAAACTACATTATCTACCATATGTTGCATACTAAAAGTGATCATCATCAAAATAGATAAGTGAAAACATGTAAATCACATCTTTTGATGAACACTTCTACTGATATAACAAATATATCATCGGTACACACATCAAATGATATAATAAATCAACCAAGTTATGGATATGTTGACATCAATGAAAACCATTAATGAAAACAATAAGAATAACATCACCTTCACATTATAACAATCTCCCCCTTTTTCATTGATGACAACATTCATCAATAATAAAGAAAAAAATTCTCTGTCAAAAGATATATGTATCAAATTTCTCCAACTATTCTTCTCCCCCTTTGACAACAATGAAAAATGGCCAAACTTCCCCTTACTGACTCACTCTGCTATCCTTGAGAGGAATCCCCCAAGCATTGATCCAAAAAATAATAAGCATACAATTCACTAGACCAATGCACACACAGGTGCATCTAGTGAACATTAGGAAGGGTCAGAACACCCAACTTCCCCTTCATATACTCAAAATTATCCTTGCACAAAGGTTTTGTAAATATGTCTTCTATCTTCTTCTTTGTAGGCACATACTCAAGCTTCACTTCCTTCTTCAAGATCTTCTCTCTCAATAAATGATACCTGATAGATACGTGTTGTGTTCTAGAATTCTACACTAGATTATTTGAAATGTTTATAGAACTGGTATTGTCACACGTTATTGAAATTGGTTTATCAAAATTTATACCAATATCCTTCAAGGTATGTTTCATCCATAGTACCTATATACAACATGAGGATGCTACAATGTATGTTGTTTCAACAGTTGATAATGTTATAGAATCTTGATGCTTGCTTGACCAAGCAACCAACCGGGAGCTAACAAAATAAGCTCCACCACTAGTAATTCTCTGGTTATCCACACAATCTGCCCAATCTATATCAGTATAAGTTGTCAGCTTGAAATAAATACTTTTCAAATGCCATAATCCAATCTCTTATGTTCCCTTTAAATATCTAAAAATCCTCTTTACTGCCATAACATGTGATTCTTTCAGTTCTTGCTAAAATCTAGTTGCCAAACATATTGGATACATGATATCTGGTCTAGTAGGAGTCAGATACAATAATCCTCTAATCATTGATCTATACTAGCTTTCATCTTCTTTCAGTAAATCATCTTCCTTAGTCAACTTACAACATGTAACAATAGGGGTACATACCAATTTAGAATTTTCCAAACAAAACTTCTTCAACAATTCCTTGACATACTTGGATTGTGAAATGAAAATGACTTTACTTTTCTGATTACTTGCAATCTAAGAAGGAAATTTTAATCACCAATCATGGACATCTGAAACTCCTTCTGCATCTCCTCTACAAATTTTTCTACACAATTCATCTTTTCCTCCATAAATAATGTCATCAACATAAACCAAAACAATCAAAATTTGATTTGAACGAATCTTGTAATATAAGTTACTATCTGTAGATCTTTTCTGAAATCCTTTCTTAATTAGATATCTATCCAATCTACCATACTAGGCTCTCGATGCTTTCTTTCATCCATACAATGCCTTCTTCAATTCGAACACTGCATCTAAGTTCTCTTCTGATCTAAATCCTTTCGTTTGTTCAATGTAAACTTGTTTTAGTTCTCCGTTCATAAATGTTGACTTAACATCCATCTGATAAACTTTGAAATCCTTATAAGATGCAAATGCTAATAATATTCAGATTGCCTCCATCTGGGCAATAGGGGCATAAGTCTCATCAAAATCAATTCCCTCAATCCGAGTATAATCTTTGCATACTAACCTTGCGTTATTCCTTATGATTTTTCCATTTTCATCTAGCTTGTTTTGGTAAACCTACTTTTTACCAATCATATTCTTATCAGTCAGTCTGGGTACAAGTTCCTAGATTTGATTCTTTTCAATTTGATCAAGTTCTTCCTTCATTACTTTTACCCAATTCTGATCATTACATGCTTCTTCTATGGATTTGGGCTCAATTTCCAAAAGTAAACATAAACAAACTTTCTCTTGTGATGCTCTACTTCTAGTACACAACTCCTCTATTCTTATCACCAATAATTTGATTCTCATAATGATTTCTTTGTACATACCATTTTTACAAGTGTGGTTGTTGTTGCACCAAAAGATTGACCTGTCAATATCTGATAAAACTAGTAGATTTATAGAATCCACAGGAGGCGGTTATTCCCTTGTCATGAATCTCAAGGGGATCATTGACCATTTTCCCAACAATCTCCCTCTTAGTGTTACCTAAGGGTATTCAAACCTATGACCAAGCTCTGATACCACTTGTTACAAGTGTGGTTTTCATTGCACCAAAAGATTGATCTTTCAATGCATGATACAACCACTAGACTTATAGAATCCACAGGGGGTGTTTAGTCCCTTGTCACAAATCCTAAGGGGAGTACTTACCATTTTTCCAACAACCTTGGTGTCTTAATTGTAGATTTTGGTGCCTATCTTGTCTCTTCCTCATCTTTCTTGTCTTCCTTTCCTCTGTCTGCTATATCAAACTCATATTCAATGTGCTTCTCAGGAGTCTTCTAAAAATCTTCATCAACCTTCACATTCATACTTTCAATATTATTTAGCCTCTTTTTGTAACACTAGTACGCTTTTCTCTTTGAAGAATATCCCAAAAATATACCTTCATATTCTTTGTTGTCGAATTTGCCAAGATTGTCCTCATCCTTGTGAATGTAGCATCTACTTCCAAAAATCTTGAAATACTTTCATGTACATTCTCTTCCATGCCATAGCTCATTTTAAGTCATTCCATAATTCTTTTAGTAAAGTACTCTGTTAAGGGTGTACACAACTATGTGCACTACTTGTCTCTAGTAAACCTCCTGTAAAGTTTCATTTTTTATCATCATCCTTGTTGGTTCCTATATTGTCTGATTCATTCTTTATACTACACCATTTTGTTGTGGTGTTCTAGTTTCTAAAAATTATCTCTTTATTCCATGTTTCTCATAAAAATTATCAAACTCATCAGATGTAAATTATCCTCCTTTATTAGATCTCAAACATTTAATTTTCTTACCACATTCATTCTCAACCCTTGTTTAAAAATTTTGAACTTCTCAAACGCTTCTAATTTTTCTCTTAGAAATGTAACCCAAGTCAATCTTCAATAATCATCAATAAATATTATGATGTATCTCTCACCTTGTAAACTCCTTGTTCTAGTAGGACCACACAATTCAGTGTGCACTCTAGATCTAGTAAACTGGTAGATGAGTGATCTTTATATTTGAATGAATCTCTTCTCTGCTTTCCTTCATGATATCCTTTACAGATAAAATTTTCTAGTTTGCATAGTCTAGGTAAGTCTCTTACTGCATGAGATGAACTAATTCTCACCAAATTATCAAAATTTATGTGACACATCCTCTAATGCCAAAGCCAATTGTCATCAATCCAAGAGAGTAAGCATTCTTCTGTAGCTCCTTCAAGTTGGTACATATTTCTTCCCGTCCTCATGCTAGATACAATTACTACTCCTGATCATTTCTGAATCTCACATCCATCATTCTTGAACACAACATCATAGCCATTTTCACACATATGTCCAACACTCAAAAGATTGTGGCACAAACCCTTCACATAATAGACATTGTCAGTGTTATTCTTTCCATCAAAATTTATTGAACATCTACTGGAAATATATGTTGTATGATTACCACCAAATCTAATAGGACCACCATCATATTTTCAAGTGTTACAAATTTACTTTTATCACCAGTCATATGATTTGAACAACCACTATCAATCAACCATTCATTTTTTTTCCTTCTAACATACAAATAAGTCTCAATATTATCATCAATTTTAAGACATGTTAGAAATATCAATCCCTTCGTCATAAAAAATCTTCTATTTTTGACTCATCATCTAAAATACTAGCTTCTTCATTAACATAGTAGGCTTTCTTACTGAATTTCTTAAATTTATGCCTAGGACCTTTCTCCGGACACTTAGTAGCCAAATGACCAATTTTTCCACATCTAAAACATTTTAGAGGTAACATACATTTGTATTTTCCAGTACATTTCTTCAGCTTCCTTGCAAATTTTTTTGCCAACTCAATTGAATCTTCATCACCATCCGGATCTTTCTCTAATTTTGTTGCTTTAAATGATGTCTCAGATCTACTCTTCTCTTTGCCAAAATTTCTTAACTCAAATATTTCCAAGGTGCCAAACAATTTTTCTCTAATGAACTCTTTTGGATCATATACCTCCTCAATCATCTGGATCTTGTCTCTGTAGCTATCCAATAATGACATCAAGATCTTCTCAATAACATCTTCATTAGTGATATTTCCTCCTTGATTATTTACTTCGTTCAAGTTGCATTTTCAACCCTTTGAATGTAGCTTCTTATGTCTTCACCTTCTTCCATTCTTAGATTCTCATAGTGTCTCTTAGTTGTTAGCTTCTTAGATACCCTAACCCTATCATTTCCTTCATAAATCTCTTTTAACTTTTCCCAAACTTTATAAGCAGTTTTAAATGAAATAAACTTTTCCAATTAAGTCTTTGGTAAAGCACTAAAGATTGCATACCTTTCTCTCTCATTCTCCTCATGGATGGTTATTTCATTTGGAGTAGAAGATCCATTCTAAGGTAACACATATTTCTTCTCCACATGCTTCTAGGTGGTGAGGTCGATCAATATCATATATCCTCTCATCTACTCCTTCCATGAACTACACTTAGATCTATCAAACATATGAATGTTCAATTTGTGTGCCATATGATCTGCCTCAAGTTGTTAATCTCTATACCGAGGAACCAAGATCAGATACCAATTGTTGAATAGGATGAATAGATGAGAGGGGGATGAATCAGTTATTCACAGGGTAAGTGCACCAAGATGGTGAACAAAAGGGGGGTATAAGTGGCCACTTTAATTTTGAAATTTGGTAAACCTGAACTTAAAAGAAAAATTTGAGGCTCATGCACTCAAAATTAGGAGTTGTACAAAGAATAATAATTGAAGTAATATGAATCTAGTTTCTAAAATACTAAATTTAAAAAAAAAATCATAATATTAAGAGGGTCAAACCTGCTATGCACGAAAAATTGCTTTTGATTTTGTCGAAAAAATATAACATGGATGATTCTGTGCGCTTCACAAAAGATATAGTTAGATTTAGTCTTTTACAAAACCCTTTGGTAGAATGATAGGTAAGAGTGAGATATAGAAGTTGTGTATTTTTTTTAATTTTCTGTTGAGTATTTTTTTTGTGATTTTTTGAAGTAGACGCATCCTAAAAATTTGGTGCATGTCTGTGCATTGAGAATAAATTACATCAAAATAATTGAAAATGCAAACTTTTTTTAAAAAAGTGTATAGAATCAAGTGTAGAACAATAATATGTAATTTTTTTTGAATTTGGTCAAGTAGATCATAAGTTATTAATAGAATGGTAGACATATGTTTCTGAGGACTGTGAAGACATTGGTAAAGAAAATTAGTGTTTACTAAGCTAATGTTTTCCAAAAAACAAAATGGTTAGAAAGCTGAGAAGACATGTGAGATTAGGATGGTAATTTTATAGATATCCACTTGATGATGTGTAAACCCGATGATGAGGAAGTTGAGAAATTGTCTTATAAGATCAAAAGATGTGTAAAGAGAGAGAAATGGATAGAAAAAGGACTTCCAAGCCTTAGGGTCATTGTCCAACCCTCTTACCTAACCACAACGCATATGGGTTCCTTAGTACTAAATAGCCCACATGGGTTTTGTAAGGATAAAAGTATCTTCCCTAGTTCTACATAACCTGTGTGGGTTATGTAGAACTAAAAGCTTAAGTTTTAGTTATACAGAATCCGCACAGGCTATGAAGAAATAAAATATATGCGTGTAAACTTAACGCACACTATATATCTACACATACACACACACACACACACATGTGTGTGTGTGTGTATGTGTAAACTTAACACACACACACACACACACACACACACACACATATCCTTCCCCCATCACCATCTTTGTCTATTCTAAGCCCTAATTAACTCCTTTTTGAACTCTCTCTCTCTCTCTAACACAGTCATGGAAGGAGTTCACCAATGGAGATGGTCCAATCCATGTAGCAAGAATCAACACAGTGGAAACAATGAACTCGGGAACAAGAAAAGACACTCAATATGCTACAACAGATCTTTGCATTATCCCAAAATCATATATTTACATCACATTAGCCTCCAACATGCAGATTACAAAATTTTGGCATACATGCCTGATTACAATAGAAAATCAACACTAAACCCTAATGCTAACCTCCAAGGTTATCCTACTTCTCATTTCCACACTACTACTTAGAACATGAAGAACACACAAAAGTGACCACGAATCTATAATATCTCAACAACGAAGTATCCAAATGAGGTGTGAACCCAGACATAAGTAAAATATGATGTCCAAAATCAACCTTGAAGTTCACAACAACAAATTATCCAAACCCAAGGAACACCACTAAAACAAAGAAATTAGAAAACATGACCAAAACTGAAAGGAAATATTTTTGGGTGATGCAAGATTTTTAATGACCCAAGGATGCTCCTGCATCAGACACCCCTGGTGAGAAGAAAATGTTCTATAAGAGAAACTTATGAACATTTGACAAGACTTGGGACATAAATCCCATGCTCATTTTTTATCCAAATATCCTCTTTATCTGCATCTTTCTTTCTCTACACTTCTACTCTATCTTCTGTCAAATCCATCTAGTTATTCTAATTTTTAGTCTCTCTGTCATACCTCATATCAGCATTAGGATTCTTACCACTACCTCCTTTCTTTCGCACAATTGATTTACCTCTGTCACAAGAATTCATTTGATCAGTAACCAAAGTCTTTTGTTGCTTCACTTTATCCTTCCTATTATCTTACCAACCAGTACTTAGATATGCCTTCAAAATCATTATTCAAATCCACACCCTCCATTTAGTGATTTCTCATTTCTCCATTCTCTTCTCTATCTTTCTATAATTTTTTCCACCATAAGGCAGCATGTCCCTTCAACTTAGTTTGTTCTAACTTAACCCTCTATGGATATCTGATATCTTCAAGCTCAAAGTAATCTTCTTGTGCCATAGCTCTCAACAATATTTATTCATTTGTAGGGATCTCAGTGTCTACAGTATCAAGATCTTGAGTAACTTCCTCGTATTCCTCCTTAGTCTCAGGATTCCTTTACAATATTGTTAATACATTTCATATCTCAGTCCTCATCTCATTCTTGAAGTCCTCCATCATTTATTCTAACCTTCTAGGGTTCTTTCTTCTTGAAGTCCCAAGGATGCTCCTGCATCTATCTCTCTCCCCCTTCCTCTCCCTTTCCTATTTCTACATAACCCATGCGGGTTATGTAGAACTAAAAGCATAAGTTTTAGTTCTACACAACCTACACAGGTTATGAAGAAAAAAAAACATATGGTTGTAATCTTAACATACACTACATAGATGTATATATGTACATATATAATATGTATATATGTATATATACATGTATATAAATATTTATATATAGATATATGTATATATTTATATATATGCATGTCTCTCCTCATTCCATCTCTCTCATGTATTCCTTCCCCCATCACTATCTCTTCCTATTCTAAGCCAGTCATGGAAGAAGTTCCCCAATGGAGATGGTCCAAACCATGTAGCAAGAATCAACACAATGGAAACAATTATGAACTCAAGAACAAGAAAAGACACTCAAGATGTTACAATAGATCTTCACATTATCCTAAAATCATATATTTACATTACATTAGCCCGCAACATGAAGATTACAAAATTTTGGCATACATGCCTTATTACAATAGAAAATCAACACTAAAACCTAATGATAACTTCTAAGGTTATACCAAAAGACCCACTCAACTCTCTTAAATGCAAGCACCTTCTTATCCCCCACACATTTCCCTTTCCACACTACTACTTAGAACATGAAGAATACACAGAACTAACCATGAATCTTTAATATCTCAACAATGAAGTATCCAAATGAGGCACGAACCCAGACATAAGTAAAAGATGATGTCCAAAGAAAACTTTGAAGTTCACAACAAAAATTATCCAAAACCAAGGAACGCCACTAAAACAAAAAAAACTAGAAAACATGAACAAAACTGAAAGGAAATATTTTTTGGGTGATGCAAGATTGTCAAAGACCCAAGGATTCTCTTGCATCAGACACCCCTAGTGAGAAGAAAATGTTCTATAAGAGAAAAAAAATGAAAATTTGACAAGACTTGGGACACAAATCTCATGCTCATTCTTTATTTAAATATCCTCTTTATATTCAAATTTCTTTCTCTCCACTTCTTCTCTGTCTTCTGTCAGATCCATCTGATTATTCTACTTTTTAGTCTCTCTTTCATACCTCTTATTAACATCAAGATTCTTACCACTACCTCCTTTCTTTCACACAACCGATTTACCTTTGTCACAAGACTTCATTTGATTAGTAACCAAAGTCTTTTGTTGCTTCACTTTACCCTTCCTATTATCTGATACCAACTAGTACTTAGATCTGCCTTTAAGATCACTATTCAAATTCATACCCTCCATCTAGTGATTTTTCATTTCTCCATTCTCTTCTCTATCTTTCTGTAATTCTTTCCACCATAAGGCAGCATTACCCTTCAACTTAGTTTGTACTAACTTAACCCTCTATGGATCTCTGATATCTTCAAGCTCAACGTAATCTTCTGGTGCCATAGCTCTCAATAATATTTATTCATCTGTAGGGATCCTAGTGTCTATAGTATCAATATATTTAGCAACTTCCTCGTATTCCTCCTTAGTCTTAGGATTCCTTTACAATCCAGTCAATACATTTTAGATCTCAGTCCTCATCTCATTCTTTAAGTCCTCCACCATTTATTCTAACCTTCTAGGGTTCATTCTTCTTGAAGTCCCAAGGATGCTTCTACATCACTCTCTCCCCCCCTTCCTCTCCCTTTCCTATTTCTACATAACCCATGCGGGTTATGTAGAACTAAAATCATAAGTTTTAGTTCTACACAACCTACATAGGTTATGAAAAAAAAAAACATATGGTTGTAAACTTAACATACACTACACAAATGTATATATTTACATATATAATATGTGTATATTTATATATATAGATATATATTCATATATTTATATAGTTATATGTATATATGTCTATATATGCATCTCTCTCTCTCTCTCAAAATAAAAATATTTACTTTTATAAGATTTAGGTGATTAATTAATAACATATCATAAACAAACCTGTGTCTATTCTCTAGAAAACACCATGGTCATTAGGTTGTTGATGAGGGCCACATCCTCTACAATGGAAGTATGGAATCTAATCCCATAATGTGTACATGAATGAGATGTCGAACCACCTCATTCATGTAGGTATCTACCCCATAACATATCCTCTTGAAGCTAGCGCACATATGATCAATGGGAAGGGATGATCCAAATGGTCCATCTAATGATGATGGAGGTGGTGCAGGTGTCAATCCATCCTTTGGTCTGACAAACTGTGTTTCATGTTGAACAATGAAATCAGTCAATGATGTAGGTTCTTGAAGATGTCGTAACTCCATAGAATCCTTCACAGATACTGGGAACATGATGTGAACCATGGGTTTAGTATCTAAAGACCTCCTATATTGTGCATCTACCACCCTCTTGACCCCAGGTCTATCCTGCACAAAGCCTCTCCCTCTACCCTGGAACAGTCACAAGTCAAAGTAAGTCGGCTTCAAGCCAAGGATAAAATCACAATATAGATTTCTCAAGAAATATAGAGGCACCTCCCAATTTTTATAATGTGGTTGGTCAAAGACCATAGACCACTTATTCCAAAAAGGCATTTTTCATCTCAACGTACACACACCATTGTATAGGAAACCTATTCATATCATTAAGTAGGGTGTTATTAGTTTTAGGATTGGTGAGAAGAGCACTTATGTCATTTTTAAGTATGCCCTTTATTTTCACCTCATCATATGACAACCCATCGACATAAAATTCATGACATCTATCCCTATATGAACCCCATTTTGTAACCTATCTAGGTACCTCCTTAGCACTATTGTCCATTGATGCTAGGGTTGTGGTGAGATATGAGTGGTGCTCATGAGTAGAGGACCTTGACCTATTCATTATAATAGTAATCTGAGTAGTGTTTTGTGCTAGGAGATTGATAAGATCCTCCTATCTAGTCTGTACAGGTTCTACTGGAGGACATAGAGGGTTTTGGGGTGATGGTGGTTGTTAAGGAGAAACATTTTGAGGGTTTTTTTTTTCTTCATGCGCAAAGTTTTGAGGGTTTTCTTATGGGGGTTGTTTAGGAAGAGCTCTTTGTTGTGTCTTTCGTTGTCAGGGATTATTTTCAGAATCTGACATCAAATTAATGACAAAAAAACTAAAATCAATTGAATATACCCTACATCAATTCAAATAAAAATAAAAAATAAAAACATCAAATTCTTACCTGTTTGACGATGTGGCATGGTTTGAAATTGGTCTAAACATTGGAAACATTCAAATGAGATGAGAACACGCTCGGGTTCTATTAATTTTGGGACCCTTGTAGCTGTTATCAAGCCATTTTTCATGCAAAAAAATGGGATTGGCCGCGGGCTATGACAATAGGCTATAGTTCTTGATAACTCGTATGGGTTATGAAGAAATTTTAGTTCTTCATAACCTGCATGGGTTATAAAGAAATTTTATTATTTTTTAATTTCTCATTTTAGGTTGGGTTTCCTCGAGCCTACACATTTCAAAATTCAAATAACACCCACGAGTTTCAAAATTTTGTATTTTTTAATCATGTGGCCACTTTTCTTACCAGGACACTTATTTTGTATGGTGCACTTACCCCACAAACACTTATTAAAACTTTTACTAAACTGGTAGTTAATTAAATGATTCTAAAAATTATAATAGAAGTAAACATGAAAGCACAAAACCATCAACACAATGAACACCATAATTTACATGGAAACCCAAACTAGCAAAAACCATAGAGAAACTAATTCTCATGAAATGAACATTGGTTAAGGTGACACTGGTTAAGGTAATTTTTACAAAGGCTCACTACTAGTTGGGTTCACTATCCAAAATTATGAAAGACTCACTACCAAAATATAAGAAATGAAAAACATAATCCACCACTAAAGTCACTTTCACCGATACTCTGCTTGATAGAAAAATGATATAATAGTCTACTATTGATTGCATAAAATCGTACATACATCAACATACAAATCTTTCTTTTTTAGATTCACATTCACTTCGCATAATCAAACATCACATCAATCGAATAAGATAATTGCTCCTCTTATATTGCTTGATGCCATCAACCAAGTCTACCTAAACTAATTGTTAATAGTTCACACCGAAACATTTCCATAGTGGTCAGGAATGAAACATGGACCACCTCACACAATGAAACACATCTCAACATGCTACACAATCACTGAGATATTTGGTATGAAAGGATAGGATCTACATGTTACAATTGCATCGACCAAAACACAAGGATATCTAAGATAGGATGGATCCAAACCAAATGCTCCACCAAAATGTTGCATACTGAAAGGGACCATCACAAAAATGGATAAGTAAAATTATATAAAGAACATCTTTCAATGAACACTTCTACCGATACACCAAATTTATCGGTACACACATCAATCGATACACAACATAAACCAAATTATGGATATGTTGACATAAATCACAACCATTAATGACATCAATAAGATTAAAATCAACTTCACATTATAATAAATTTAATTTGAATTTTTATGGCCATAAGGAAAGTCAATATAAGAAATCTAGCAGAATTAGCAATCAATTATTTGGTTATTGTTATACTTGTTATGCATATAGACATAAGGCTAACCAGTGCAGGTTAAGACAAGAGAATAAAGCCAACCAATGTTTCAAGTGCAAAAAGGTTGGACACATAACAAGATACTCCAAATTTGTTGAAGTCAAACCTAACGAACTAGTAAACTAGAAAAACAAAGAGGAAGGTAAGGTAGAGATACAAATGATTTAGAGAAAGAAGATAGATAGATGCTCTAGTTCCATTACACAATCTTGTTATGGTAAGTAGCAACCTTTTGTCTATTGTTAAGAGGATAAATATTCAATGGTTGTCTCTCTTCCTACAAATAAGTTGCTACATAAATGTCTGATCTACTCCACTAGGGAGATTCCTGTAAAGAAAAGAGCAGTAAAGAGATAGTATCTGATGAATATCTTATCTGGTGAAAAGTGGTCGCATAGTGGGACTACGACACATTAAATGCAGTTGGGGGACCTTATTTTGAGGTTACTTTTTAAATGGGAATTAGATAAGCTTCTTTCTCACAAATGGAAAACAAATTTGGAAGAGAGAAAGAGATGCAAAGTTGAATAGAACAAGGGTTTTCTCAGTTGCGAATAAAGGTACCTTTTTAGTATTCTATAAATTTTTTGCATTTTTGTGCAATGGTTTCTCTTGCTACTCCAATCTTGATCAATGCTTCTACCAAACCTCATCTTGTGTTCAAGCATTTCCCAAATATTTCAATTGAAAATAATTTGGCGGGATGTCTATCAAGGATCCCTCATGGTGTTGTTCTTGTAGAGGATGTAAGAATTCATCTCTGTCGTAAGTTGGATAAATTTGACCATTCAAAATTGATAGATTCATGGGTTGAGAAGTTATCTGATAAGGATTTAAAGGTTAAGCTATAATTTAGGGTTTTGGTTGAGAAGAAGTTGGATGTATGGAATTTCTTTTAAAATTTATCTAGAAAAGCTAAGTGGGCTAGAATGGAAATAAGAAGGTTTCATGAGACTTTCTTATGGTTGGTTGACACTCATTTGTTAACCAAAGAAGTGATGAAGAGATTAATTGGACTCAATGATACCGGTATTCTATTGAAAACAAAGGCTTTGAAGAACAATTATGTCATAGATCTCACCAAATCTATACATGACGGAAGGTCCCTGGTGATTAATCTTATTCTAGACCCTATAGTGAGGTATTTAGCACAAGTAATAGGAAATAAAGTCTACTATTGAAATAGGGAAAAATTGATTTATGCTACGGTAGTGTTCACGACCTATGATATGGTGGGTAACAGTGTTGATTACAATCAATGCGATATTATTAGAGAACAATTCATTGAAATTTTTTATGGCAAGTCAATACTAGCAAGAAGAATATCGTGTTCCAGTATGGAACCCTAGCATTATGTCTATTGTTCTGCTTCTCAAACACTCTACCTAGTCAAGGAAATATTCTCTGGTATCATAACAGACTAGCTGCAAACCAGATTGCTCAACACTTGAGAAGATACAAGGATGTTATTGATCAAGATCTACAATTTACATAGTTTTTCTCTATACTACAGTATAAGAGCATAACTGGGATAAAATCCCTAAGTATGTTATTGAAAAGTACAAGAAATATATCACTTTTATTTTCATTGTGTATAAATGTATAATGGAAGCTATAGAACTGAGGAAAAAATGGATACCAAAATTTGATTATAACATTTTAGAAGAATTGGCTGAAAACTATGCTAAGATGCTCTTGGAAAGTTTGGTAGACACCTCTAAAGAGAGGTTTGAACTGCTCAAGAGAAGAATAGTGATATATATGGAGAAATTTTTTCCAAAGATATCAAAAGGAAGGTCGAAAAAAATATGATGTAAATTAAGGCATGAGGAGGACTTACAGAAGAAGAGTAGTCTTCTCTTAAGAGAATCACTCAGATTTCTATTGGTAGTTCTTCTCGCACCACTTCTCTAGTTTCTCCTCTGATTGTAAAGGTTGAGAAGGAAGAAGGAAGCCCTTCCAATAAAATAAAGATAAGTACTTCAACTCCTACATCATCAAAGAAGGTGAAAATTGTTAAAGCTAACTTCACAAAGGATGATCTAGTTTTATTTGAATCAGAAAAAGAACAATTTTCAGATTCATGTCTTTAAGAAGAAAGATAAAAAGGTATGTGAAGACCCTTTCAACATAAAAAATATATTTGATATGCTTACAGATGGTGGTAAAGATGAATTAGGAAAGTTATATGAGTTTGCCACATCAGAAGAAAAAGGAATTAGAAGAAACTTTTACATGTGCACCTCAAATTCCTTTTGAATTTAAGAGCACCAAAAATGGCTCTTGTTGGGGATGCATGTTCCTTATGAGCATGGAGAGATTTTGGATCTTTGGAGGAGCATTTAAGGTACCTTATCACTCCTTTGGGTTCCTTATTGGAAGCTCAACTATGAAAATGAGACAAAATTTTCAATTGGTGGCCCCAGGCCACCAAACATGTAAAATCAATATTTACCTCTATCAAATGTCTGATTCTCACCATTTAAAAATATGATCAATCTGAAAATATCGCTAAAATACGTTAGACCATACTCACTGTAACTGATACCCTCCCAATCTGGGTGGTAAGTCTTTCCCGCTTACTCTGAGTCTTTTGGCAAAAATTATGGGTTTGCCTTCAGAGGGCATGAAATTTTACAGGGATAACAAAAAAATGGGGACACAATCTTTTAAATTGTTCCCAAAAAGTGTTGAAGAAGAAGCTCTTATGAACAAAGGGATGGGAGACTTTGTGAATATTAAAAAAATTAAGAGCATCTGGGCTGAAATCTTGACTGTTATGATTGAATATTTCACTCTCGATGGGTGCTACTCAAAGATTTACAATTTGTATTTTGTGTTGGTTAACCATTTTAGGCATAAGAAGAAAGTTTCTTTCCCTTACTTCCTGCTTAACTCGCTGAATAATAACATTGTGGATAATAAGAAGAAGGCCAACAACCTTGTTCTGCATGAAGGGTTGATTATGCTTATTGCAAAGTATTCTCAGGATAGGATCCATGACCTGATATCCAAAAGGGTAAAAGGGAAAAGGAAAATAAATAATGGAGATGGTAAAGAGGAAAAAACCCAGAAGAGGGATACGAAAAAGAAGAAGAAAAATAGGGAAAGCAGGGAGGACATGGAAGCCCATATTTCAACCCCTAAAGGGGATGAGAAGGATGTTAACATCAAAGAGAATGATGATGATCAAGCCAAAGAAATGGAAACCTCGGATGTTAAAGCCAAAACCCTGATAAAGAGGAAAATGAGGAGAATGTTGAAGGGGAAGAAGAGGAAAAAAATACTGAAGGAGGAAGGGATGAAGAGGATAATGCTGAGGAAAAAGAAGACCAGAGTAGTGAAAAGGATAATGCCAAAGACCAGAGGAATTTTGGGGCTGGCAAAGATAAGATGACCACCGAAGACCAAAGTAGAGATAATACAAATTCAAGTGGGAAGGACAAGGGTACCACTGTGGGTTTTGATTATGATGATTGTATTCAGTAGGTGATTAACAGTAAAAAGGGTCATGGCATAAATATGGAGAAGTGGATAGTGGATGATATCCAAGAAATGAAACAGCACCCAAAAGCTCTGGAGGATACTATGGAGCCTTTAAAAATTAGGTTGGAAAAACTAGAAATGAAGTTTTTGATGGAGGTAAATAGCAATAACTCAGATGAAAGCCTGACAGCTAAGATCAAAGCCATTCTGGAGGAGAAGCTGAAAGACATGAACGACAAGATTAGTTATAATGGGCACATTATTAGTGAAGTTCTGAAGCACAGTAATGAGGGAATTAAAGTCTCATTTATGAACTTGAAGGCCATTTATAATTACTTGGAGAGAAAAATGCTGGAAAATACTACTATCACTTTGGGTGATTATGCTAGGAGCTCTAGACCAGGAACTAGAACTAGAAGCAGCCTTAAACGTATGCTGCCTGAAATCCCTAAGGAGATGAAAAGTATCAAAGATTCTATCTAAAAGATGGAGGATATGTAGAAAGAGGCCGAGAAGGCCAAGATGAACAAAATGTAGCTCTTGGTCGGTTGCTGGTATTTTTCTAGTTGTTGTTCTATTTTTTGTTTCCAGCTCTGTTTTTTTTTTGTCTTTTGATTTCTTAGCTTGTTGGTTGGGGTCCTGCATTTTTTCTTGATGCAGGATTTCTTTGTATGTCTGAGTTGTTAATGCTTATCTTTTTTGAGAATATTTTGTAAATGGTTTCGGGGCCCATTCAAAACTTGTATTTACATCTATAAAAAAATGATACCCTTCAACATGCTCATAGGACTAGCATTATAAGCATACTCTTAATAATTATGGATTTTATCATTGAATATTAGCTCAAACAATTCATAGTTACATGGAAGACTTAAATGACATTCATCATGTAAATCACATTCAGGATAAACACAACATTCCTCTAAATTCAGCTTACTGTCAAGCTTTTGAAAAAATTCATCAAGTTGGACTGGAAAAAGAAAATACTCATTTTCATCTTGATGATTGTTATCATGAGGTTTGATATTATTACATGTTTGCATGGAAAAAACATAATCTTCAATGACTAGCTGATGCAAAATAGAAAGAAAAATGTGCTCATAAAAATAAAAATTCTCATATTATGGCTCATAATATGGTTGCATCTTCACATACTAATCAAACTCTTGAACATATCCAGTATTTTTAACATTCATGAGACACAATGCATAATAATTCTTAATATCCCATTCTTGGAAGAATGAACATACCTCTGGCTGAAAGAAATAATCTGAAGTAAAATCTATACCCTCATTTGTCTTCACATGAAATATTTCAAGATATAGCTTGAATAAGTCAACATGCATTCCATTACAAATATCTTCATCCTGGTACATGTCCTCATGATACAAATCCTTATCACAAGAAACATTATCAGCATTACTAGTTTCCACTTGACAAGACATCAATTCTTCATGACCAACAATATTTGTATGTTTCATATCAGAACTATCAACATTCACATCAAACATAAACACTTCCATATCTGGCTCAAGTACACAATCAGATTTCATCTCCATGTCATAGAAGTTATCTTCACAGAAGACTTCATAAACTGGTTCATACAAATTTTCAAGTGACTTATTGGCCATACATTCATAGAAAACTTACTCATTGGGATCAATTAGATCTTTATATTCAAGATTGAGATCATTTTCAATGACATTAAACTCAACAATGAAATTAAACAACCATATTCAGAGTCATTATCCATTTGATCTAATGACATATCCATTTCCAAATCTGAAACTTCATGAACTGCAGACTCTTCAAAATCACTAAAAGAATGACATAGAATCTTGATCGACATTATCAACATTACACATACCTAAAATATTCTTTAATGAAAAATCATTTTCCAGTATCTTCATATCAATATCATCCTCATCTATGATGAAAGACTCCATCACTATGTCATTGCAATCATTTTGGATAACAAAATCATTATGATGAGTTTCACAACTTCATACCCCAATATTGTTAACATTCATATCCTCAACTTGTGTGACTGTCATTTAAGGCACCACATTGTTACATTTTCTCACCTCTATAAATACCACTAAATCTACATCAGCCAATGAGTCAGGTGCCACCTTGGAGAGTTAGTCTGCCTCTGCATTGCTTCACATTTGATATTGGATAGTTGAAGTTTTTGAAAGAAGCAAGCACACCTATGATTCTTTTTACCACCTCATCAATCATCGAGTCCTTCAACCTGCCTTATATGATTACATTTTTTATAATTTGAGAATCTCCTTCGAGATGGACTTCCAATATACAAAAGTCTTTTCACTAGTTCAACCCCTAAAAGAATAACTTTTGCCTCAAAAATGTTGTTTGTTCCTAGGGCTAGGTGTTGTGTACTCCATGTCCTCTCCAATCCTTTTTGATATATTTGATACTTGAGGGCCCCGAGTTACCTTTATATGCACCATCAAAGTTTACTTTCACCCAACCTTCTCCTGGGGTGCACCAGATTGCTACTGGTAGATGGATTAACCCACTCAGACTCATTAATAGTTTTTCATCACCCTTTTATATTAATATATAGTATTTTATTTAATATTCATTATTAAGTCCACATTAACTTAAAATATTTATAAAAATGAAATTTAATCATTTTTAATTTTTACAAATTATTTTATAATTATTACAATATTTTTAGCAAGATTTTCTTGAATATTCTTTAATAAAAAATAAAAAATAAAACATTTATGTGATATTAATTTTTTATAAAATATATCTTAATTTATGAATAATACAAATAAATAATTATATTCTAAAGTTAATTTTGAGTTTGAATATAAGAAAATTATAAATGTTTATATTAAATATAGTATATTAAAACTTCATTACATTATTAGGAGCACTTGCCCCATTAAGTATCTAATCACCAAGAATCTAAAAGAGTTTAGAAAAACATTAAATTTACATCAAGAATAAACTATTATGAGCATCACTTCAATAAAAAAGAAACTAGTAATAAAAGGGACCTAGCCCTATGGACCAATGATATCATTGTTGCATTTTGCTTTGTCACATTAAAATGTTCCTAAAGAAGGCACTGTAGTCTTAGAGTCCACTAAGACTTCCCATTTGTTGTTTTGTCTCTTTCTCTTCTTGTTATTAGATAGGACAGGTTTTGCAATCCTTCTCTGAGCCATGTATGACGGAAACAAATCTATCTCTTCTTCATTCAACTTATTCTTAGTAGCAGGGAAGAAGTAAGGTGATTTAACATCAGATTTGTAGACCAAGGTAACTCCCTCCCTCAGTAGAATCAAGAATTTATCCTTAGGGATTTACAATGCTGCAAAATGTTGTAACAAATTGATAAGAAAAGTGAGTTCACTATTGAACTTAGCAAGGTGTCTTCTTTTTCTCTGAAAAAGCTCTTCATTCCTCTTCTTTCACAAATACCAAAAAAAATTATTGGTTAAAAAAAGCCAAAACAATTGAGGGTCACATTAAACATTTCATAATAACGAACAAGAATTTTAGACCAAGAAAAGTCAAAGTAATCTTTCCAATCCACAAGGTAACCAAACATCAAAGACCAAATATCAATAGAGAATTTGAAGTTTTAAAAGGGTGCTCAAAAGTTTTAGGAATATTACAATAGTGACAAATTTTAATAGACATTCCACAGAAAAAAAAAAAACATGATCAACAAGAATATTTTTGAGAATATGAAGCCATTTAAAGCAAGTTTTCTCTGGTTCAACAAGTTTTAGCTAGAGGTGGTAAATATTTTTTTTCCATTTAGAATCCGGCTAGGTTAAACTCCAGAACTTATTAATCCAAGTATAAACATCTTCATTTATAGAAATCATATATTATATTAGTATATTTCTTATTGTTTACTGGCATTTTAAAGAATTGCTAATCTCTTTAAAAAACACTCAATCAATTTAAATTACGTATTATTATTTTAAAATATTTGCATGTTTCTTTATTAAAGTTAGAAATTTATCTTTTCTTTCATATTTAATATGTATGATTTATAAAGTTTATAAAATATTTTAATGCAAAATATTTTGTATAAAATTCTTCATAAATTAATTATATTTGACAATTTCTATTTTTCTTAAAAAGTTAATGACATTTAAATGACCAAACTCTCATAAAATTTTCACATGACAAGTAGAGGTGGCCATCGAATTCTCGCTAGGTCAGGACTTGGGCGTAAAGAGTATTAAAATTCATATTATCTTCTTTGTTGGTAGAAACATATCTTTGTTTGTTTGAAGTTAATGCTTTCTTGGCATATTTAGAGTTGTGTGTTCCTTTCGTTTCTATTTTTTAAGTAATACATAAGTTGCTCAAACAATCTTCATTATCAGTTCAAAACAACTTCTTTGATACTATAGTGGTAGAACATATAATATGGGTATCAACGTCTAACCAGCTATCAAGAACTTAAATTTTAACAAGGAGAGTTAAAAAAAAAAACTAAGTCCCTCCTTGGTAATATTTAGGTTTCTGATGGCTGGATAGACGTTTCCCATTTGGGTTAGGTTTAAAAATCACACTCCAAGGATTGACTTGTTTAAGTGGTTCATTTAAAATTTCACATGAATCAATAGATAAGTTAAAGCTTCGAGTGTGATGTTTAAGTCTAACTAGAAGATTCAACTATAAACTTTATATATAACTTTGTGAAAATATTTATAATGTGTTCCAACATATATAGAATTTTATTAGTTACAAAATATTTAATATTGACAAGAGACCTTATTACAACAAAATCTAATAATTTTTCTTGTTAGAAACATCCTAAGAAAATATTTATTAATTTTCCCTCTTTATTCAATTATGAATGATAGTTATTTTATGTTAATAGTAGAGGAAATTACAGTGTTCCAACATGGAGTGTGGTAAGATAACAACATTCTTTGATAGAAGAGAAATTATAAAACAATTAAATTGAAGTGTATAATGTAGTATACTTCAAAAGAGTTTTTAAAACATGAAATCGTCGATCTTCAAAAGTATGAAGGGGTTGTGCATGTATCCATTCAATGTTGAGGGTGTTTTCTAACATTAAAAAACAAAATAATTTTATCTTTGGCTTTATAAACCAATTATTTTTGTTATATAGGAATAACTTTCCATTCAACTAACTAGTTTAACAACTAATTTATTGAATGTAAGCCTTATTTCCTAACAACCCAATCTTAAGGTTTGGTTAATGAAAACATAGAAACAAAAAAAAAGTGTTAAAATCAACTTAAAATTCTCTATCCAAGAAAATGGCTCGATTATCCAACTCTGCATTGATATCAACCTAAACTTCTTTGTTTAGGAAAATATCTTGATTTACAACTCTGCATCAGTAACCCAAACTCCTCATGTCTAAGAAAATATTTGGATTACCCAACTTAGCATCAAAATCAACTAGAACTCCCTAATGTTTAAACACAAATTCTAATTATCCAACCAAAACTCAATTATCCATAGTTATTTTGTAAATTTAACTATCTAGTTACCAAAAACAACTCACAAATTTTATGGATTTAACCATCCACAAACCAACAACTCGTCAATTTTGTAGATACAACTATCCACAAAAATCATTGCATGCATAATCTTGTTCCTGAAAGGACTAGTGAGAAAAGATGCTTCTCTTACAACGAATCATCCCTGAATGAGAAGACAACTCAAGATGATAAATGCCCTATTGTATCCATTTCATCCAACCTCCAATCTAATTTTGTTAATTCTCATTTACTAGAAGTAATTCTACACTATCTAGAGACCCAATCAATACAAAAGAAGATATTAAAACACATTTATGAAACTTATAATGCAATCTAGGATGTTGGGTCCAAAAAAACATCTCTTCTAAATTTCTCCAAAATATCTCCAAATTAGTACTTTTATTGCATCAAACTTATTCAAACATTTAAACTAGAAGAAAACAAAGTAACCAACACCCTATATTTGGATGTAAATTTTAATGAAAAATAAATAAAATAAAATGTAGCATTAATTGTGGGGATTTCAAATATTTTATCGACATCTTACTTTGTCTATTGCAAGTAAAATATCTAAAGTCATATACACTTGAAAAAAAGCTACTCTCGCTTGGACCAACATGTTAATCCTCTCTCTATTTCTCCACATACGACAAATTACTCCACATGCGCGCGTGCGCATAGACACACACACACACACACACACACACACACACACACACACCAATTTCTACACATAATAGTTTCTATAATTTTTATTCTCTACCTTCTTCGCATGCTACACTTGGTGTAGGATTTTCTTCTTCCTACATACAAGTGACGACTCTTAAGTTTGATTTTTTTTTTTTTTTTTTGTGATCTCCATACAAGTGATGACTCTCAAATATGAAAAAAAATTATCGCAATATTGAAACAATGACAATGGACTTATATAGTTTTTCTTCTAATGCAAATCCTATGATTTTGATAGGAAATAGTTGTTGTGCATATACTTTCACCATAAAAGAGATCACATAGATATTGTGCATCTACTTTCATTATATAGATCAATTTTATTCTGTAAGATGAACCACCATTATTTTTATCCCCTTTTTCATTATTTCACAACCACACAACCTTATTACTAATATGATTCAAATGTTGAATATGAAAAGCATAAGAGCAAAATATTTACATTGCAAACAAAATTAAATAAGAAAATTATTATAATCATTAGGCTCAAGTTCAATTACATCCAATGCATTGGCTTTATAAAGTCATTAGATTCATATTATACATAATAACTTCCCGCCCAACTAACTAACATAACAAATAATTTATTAAATATAAACCTAATTTCCTACATTTTGTAATGTTTAAAATTATAATTTGTAGATTCATGTTTATAGTTTTGATTCAACTCTCCTTTTCTAATAAGTAAGTAAAGATTAAAGGTAAATGTAAGTAAATTTTGTGTAAATTAAAAGTAACTTTATTTTATGGAGGTTCAAATTGTGAGTGCAGTAGCCTAGTAGAGGCACAAAGCCCATAAGCACACCAGCTCGGTGAGAGCCTTCAGTGAGTAGTTTTAGCTACTTGATATGGGAGCACGAGCCTATAGGCCAAAACCTCTTTGGTTAGGAGCCAAGGACTAAGGGGTATCCATTCGGCCAAATTCGCTTAAGACACAGTCCCAACATCATCCCTTATGATGTTAGATCTTTGCACTCAACAAGACATGATCCCTAGTGGGCTCATTTGGAGCCATTCAACTTCACCTGAAGACCAAGGGCCCATTGACTTATTAGTAATTTTTGAAATCAACATTTTTTTATTAATTAATATATATTTGATCATATATTATCAAAATAATAATTTAGACATGTTTAAAAAAAGTGGATGGATATGAAATCAAATTTCAAGAGTTTACATGAAACAAAAATCTACATTAAAATACATATAAAAACCAATTGTTAGATGACGAGAATAGTAGCAAGGGGAGAGGACGAGGGTGTCGACCATCCGACTTACCCAACACAGCAACAAAGTTAGAATGTCCAAGGAAAGATTCAAGTCATCGTCATCTTTAATATAAATATTAATTACTTAAGGAGGTATTTTTACAATATATTAAATTAATTCACATTTCTTAAAAGGAAATTATATGCAAAATTTTGTATCAATATGTGAGAGCTTTATGTATGAATGAACGTGTTGTAATGATCTGTAAACCAAAAATATCATCACTAACAATTGTCAAGTCCTTTTCACTACCGACTCATGTGTTGCAAATCTTGATCAAGAAACATGCAATTTTGTAATTTTGTAAGGATTCAGTTTTAGATTTGCACATGGAGTTTATGATAATGTGCATTTTGTGGAATAGATTTTGTGTGGGCTGTGGAGGTATTAAAAGGAGTACCTATAGAATGAGATAGAGTGGTCAACAAATCTTGAGGTACTCACACTAACAATGACTCGAATGAGATAGAGTGGTCAACAAATCTTGAGGTACTCACACTAACAATGACTCTTCACTAACAACAATTTACTACATGTGCTTGAATTTCCGTGCACTGCAAAATGTTTGAGAAGTGAAAAGTAAAACACTAGAAAAATCATTCTCAATGAAAGGACAACATGGCAGAAACAAATGGTGTGGGTCCTTACTCAGAAAAGAAAGGATTGTGGTGGAACGTGCACACAGCAATAAAGAGGGGGGGGGGGCTAGGGGGGCTAGTGGGGGATTGGTTGGTACTAAATTGGTTGCAATAAGCAAAGCACACGTACGCTGTTGTAACTGGGACTGGGCTATCAACACTACAGACTCATTTATGAGACATTCTTTGGCTCTCATAGAAACCTAGCCCTAAAGTATTTTGTTT
This sequence comes from Thuja plicata, assembly GCA_018584345.1. Classification (NCBI taxonomy): domain Eukaryota; kingdom Viridiplantae; phylum Streptophyta; class Pinopsida; order Cupressales; family Cupressaceae; genus Thuja; species Thuja plicata. The sequence continues at coordinate 3,442,292 of MU225392.1, forward strand.
TTAGTCTTGGGGGCAAGTTCATTAAGGCAGTACTAAACTTTACGCGTGCAACTATGGTTCCCATTTTCTAAATTCAAAGTTATCAATCTGTCTAAATTGGGTTGTTTCTAATTAGTGAGCGGTTATTAATTCAAGTATGGAAGAGGTTGTTCTTTATACAAGATAGTCAACATAGTATTATTGTATAAGGTTGTATGAAAATCTAATTTTGCATATTACGATAGATTTTTTGTGTGGTTTTTAGTGGTTTGATTCTTATAATCCGCCTCTACAATGTTGTAAAAGTGCAAAAACATTGATGTAGATATCTTGAGTTATTTGGTTTGATTCTTATAATCCGCCTCTATAATGTTGTTAAAGTACAAAAACATCGATGTAGACATGTTGAGTTATTTTGATTTGTGTTTTTACAATCATATCATTTTGTGTGGGGAATAGCTAGAGCTTTCAAATTTGAAGGATAGGGAGTTTCATAAGAAGATAACTTTTTGAGTTATTTAGACATTTGTTTTCATATTTCACAAGTACATTATATGATCAATTATAGGAACTTCTTGAACATTTCATCAATAATCACAATTGTAAGGATATAGACATAAGCATTTTTCAATCTTACTAACAAAATTAAATTGTCAAATACAACCTAATGACCATCAATATAAGATGTAGATTTCTACTCTAGATGATAGACTTTGCTAGTAATTTTATGCATGACCATTTTTAGATAGACTAAGGTGAGTAAGTTTCTAAAGATCAATCATAGCTCAAGGTTGTATAGAATATTCAAGATCATTAAAAGAGGGCCAAGGTTAGAATTTTTTAGTTAAAGGTTATAATGAGATTATAACCCTAATATTATTGTCTAAAATTGTTCTCAATCTCTTCAAGGAAAGTGGATCCAATTATCTATTGTGAAAATCATTGGAAAAGAAGTGTTTATAATTCAAAAAAATTAAGTTTAGATTTTTTTTGCCAATATTTATAACCTTGTCTAAAATTTATCAAACTTTTCCTTAGTTTACAAACATTGGAAAATTGCAACAGTTTCTCTTTGTTTACAATTTTGTGAGCTCAAAAATATTCCAAAACCTCAACAAGTTCTTCTTGTTGATGTTTATACAAGTTCTAAATTTTCTATTTTTTGATAGTTGTTTTTCACTTGTCAGAATGTTCTAAAATGTCTGAACTTTGTGAAATAGTGTAAGTTGTGTTTGAAATTATGCAGGTTCTCTTTTTTGATAATTTCATGAGTTCATGCACTTCCCAAAGACCAGCAAACTAAGAAATGATGTTAGTACGACATTTTAGTCTTGGGACAAGTTCATTAAGGCAGTCCTAAACTTTAATGTGCAATTTTGGTTCCCATTTTCTAAATTCAAAATTAATAATGGGCCCAACTTGATTTGTCTCCAACTAGTCGGCTACTATTTAAACCATGGAATATTCAAATTTGAATGACAAAGAGTTACATAAGAAGACAACTCATTGGGTTATTTAGGCGCCAATCTCTATATATACACAATTGCAATATATGATTAATTATAGGAGCATGTAGAGAATTCCATCAATAACCACAATTGCAAGGATAAATATATAAGCATTTTCATTTTTCTTAGTGTGTTTTCAATCTTGCTATAACAATGTTGAATTGCTATATAGAATCTAATGACTATTAGGATTTCTACTCCTGACAATAGAATTTGCTAGCAATTTAATGCATCGCCATTTTTAGATAGAGTAAGGTGAACAAGCTTCTAATGACCAAAAGTCCATAGTTCAAGTTAGGATAGAAAGTTCAAAGACATTTAGAGAGGTCCAAGGTTGAAATTTTTTATTTAAAGGCCACAATGAATTTTTAATCCTAACATTAGTGTCTAGTTTTTTCCCTTAATCTCTTAAAAAAAATTGACTACAATTGTCTGGTGGAAAAATTTGAAGAAGGAATCTATGAAAAGAAGTCTTTAAAATTAAAAATTTCTGAGCTTAGATCCCCTTTGTTCATAGTTATAATTTTTTCTAAACTTTATCAAAATTTTCCTTAGTTCACAAACTTTGTAAAATTATGATGGGTTCTATTTGTTGACAAGTTTGTCAATTCATGAATCTTCCAAAACCTCAACAAGTTCTTATTGTCAATATTCTTGCAAATTATCAAAATTTCTATTTTTTTTTTATGGTTGCTTTTTTACTTGTTAGAAAGTTCTAATGTTTTTAAACATTATGAAATACTAACAAGTTGTGTTTGAAAGCATTTTGGTTCTTTTTTTGGGTAATTCATGAGTTCATGAACTTCCCAAGAGACCAACAAGCTAATACATAAAGTTAAAATGTTTTAATGTTTCATTTTTTAACCATTTCATTAGTGTTCCAATACCTAAAATTTTGGAAAGTTCTAAATATTTTTAAAATATCATAGAATATGGTGAATCTTTTAGTATAGTAACATTTTATTATATTCTTTAACCTTATAACTCACTCAAAGTTAGGCTTTCTTCAGGTGTTTGATTTTAATGTATAAATTAGATTTTCATTTGTTCATTTGTCACAATCATTTTCACAAAGATTAAAAATATCATTTTTGAGATCTATTACAGTTATTCTACCTCTACATTTGTTAACATTGCTCTTGTTCTATGCTACAAGTTAGGATTACTTTTTCATCCCACTAAATAGAATCTTAGTCATTGGATTTCAATTTTTAAAGCTTTCTTATTGTAGATGAATGTTGAAATTCTTAAAGAATTCCAATGAACTACATGATCTTTAAGAGTCATAAAGACCAATAATTGTATCCACTCATAACTAAAATACTTTCAATTATGTGCACCATTTTTCCTTGAAACCTGTGTTCATTACCTTTCATTAATTTTAAGACTCCTAAAGTGAAGCACAAGTATTAAGGTTACTTGAATTCTTGGGTAAGTGCACCAAGATGGTGTGCAAAAAAGTGGCCACCCACTCAAAAAAAACCCAAAACAGGTCAATAACCCGATTGGGTTATGGTTTGGTAATTACAAGGCCTAGATTCAAATAAATCGATTAGTTTTTATGTATATAAAATGTGATCATTTTTATAATATATAAAAGTGTTTCTCATATTCCTAGAAACCTGTACAAGTTTTAATCTTATAAAACCTGTGTGGGTTATTTGTCCCTAAAACAAGTCCTAAAAAGAAAATAAGGGAAAAGAGGAAATAGGAGAGAGAGAGAGAGAGAGAGAGAGAGAGAATCCTTGGGTTCTAGGCAATCTTTCATCAACCAAAAACATTTTATTTTCAGTTTGTTCTTATCCAGTTCTGTGTTGGCTCATTTTCTATCGCAAACCTTGTGGCACATTCCTTGGCTCGTGTTCAATCTTCCCTTGGGTGTGCACTTCAATCTGATTCTTCCCGGTGGAGATATTTATGATTTTGTTCCTGACCTATATGTTCTTCATATTCTCAGCTAATTGGAGTTTCCAGATCTTGTGAACCTATCTTCTTGGTTTTTGAACCCTTTTGGATCATCGTTCAATATTCCTGGACTCTTAGTTGACCTCCCTTTTTGGTTCACAATTCATTTTAAATCTTTGTAGAGGAGTTCTTCATGATTTAGGTCTTGACCTATTTGCATGTTATGTTTCCTATCCTTTGGGGATTGTGATCGATCTTGGCTGACTTGGTTGTGTTGTGAATGCCTATATGTTGTTGTAATTGTTTATTATGTTGGGTAGGTCTCACTATGGATGATTTAACAGATCCGCATATAGGATAAATCTAGATTTTTAATCTATAATTAGGCATGTATGCCTATTTTGTAAGCCTGCATGTTGTTGACCAATTGTAATTGAATTTAGGATAATACGAATGTATGATCTTGCATTCTCTCTATACCTTGTTTTTTTCATTGTATAACTCTTTTTGCACTATTCAAATAATCTTCTTTGAGGACCCTCCTAATGTGGTTGCACCAAGTGGTATCAGAGCAAGTTTTTGTTCCTATGATAGAAGATCATCGTTCATAAGGTTGTGAAGTCTTGAATTTGATTTGGTGTAGGGTGGCATAGTGAAGATCTGACTTACAATTGCAGAGGACTTGCGTGAAGATGGATCATAGAGGAAATTCTAGAGGTGCAGTGATGCAGGAGCATCTTGAGATCTTGGCAATCTTGCATCAACCAAAAACATTTGTTTTATATTTTCTTGTTTGACCAATCTCTGAGTTTCTTTCTGCGTTTGTTAAGTTTGGATCTCTTGCAGTTGCGATCCTTACTGTGTGTTCGTAGCATCATGTAGAACCTTCTCGTAGGTTTGCACTTCATTTGGTTACTTCAGACATGAGATCTTATAGATTCTTGGCGGGACTATATTATTCTTCATATTTTCTGACCCATTTGTATTTTTCTGATCTAGTGAAGGATTTCTCGATCGATGAAGCTTAACGACTCATTTCTCGATGATATTATGTTTGTGGCCGACCTACTTAAGGGATCATGATTCTTATTTCTTTCATTAGAAGTAGATCCCGATGATTTGGGTCTTGACCTATATTTTTAAAAAAAATTCATGTTCTTGGGAAATGTGATCTTTCTAGGCCAACTTGATGATTTTGAAGGCTTTATAAGCCTATGAATTTGTTCCTAAAGGGGCAGATCTCATAAGATTATCTTGCTATAGTTGAATGCTAAGGATTTTGTGAAAGCACAAGATTTTATAAAACCCTAACTAGAGTGACTGCAAGACCACATTTCAATCCACCTGATTATGATGGCAAGTTGGATTTAGATGAATTGCTAGATTGGATCACAAAGATGGAAAATAACTTTAATTATGAAGGTACATATGAAGATAAGAAGGTGAAGTATGCTTGCATGAAGTTGAGAGGACATGCAACTTTATGGTGGGAACATTTTCAGACTGATAGGCAAAGATGAGGCAAGGATAAAATTAGATCATGAGATAGGATGGTGAACAAATTGAAAGCTATGCTTTTACCTGCTGATTACCAAGCAAGTTTGTTTAGAAAGTTGCAGAATCTAAAGATAAAGGATCTTAGTGTGAAGGAGTATACTTAGGAATTTTATAGATTGGATATTAGATCTAGTCATTGTGATGATGATGTTGAAAGATTTGTGAGGTACTTGAATGGTTTGAGGACATCAATTCAAGATGAGATTAGTTTGGTGAAATTTTAGAGTGTAGAGGAAGCTTACCAATATGCCCTAAAAGATGAAGAGAAGTTTAACAAAAGGCATGAGAAAAGAAAAAGAGGAAGACGTGGAAAATTTCAAAGAGAAATAAACTTGAATTGCGGAAGATCTTATTCAGATCGGAGCAAATGAAAGATAGAGTTCAAAGAGGAAAATTCATACTAAAGAGATGACAAAATTTTTTAGAGAGGAAGTGGATCAGGTATCTATAGAAGGAATGACAAAAGAGTGTTTAGAGCAACATGTTTCAAGTGTGGTGGAGAAGGACACTGAGCCTTTGAGTGTACTCAAGGTAATCCTAAGAAAAGGACAAAGAATAAGGGAAGATTTGTTTATGTAGAGAAGGAAACTATTAAATCTTTGAATCAACCAGAGGATGGTGAAGCCCTAATGGCAAGGATATTCCTGTATCATGAAGAGACATATCAAGATCTATTGCTGAGAAGAATTTTGGTCAAGACTAGGTGTAAAGTTGAAGGAAAGTGTTGCAAAGTGATAATTGGCAGTGGTAGTTTAGCTAATCTATCTTTTGAAGAGTTGGTTGACAAGATGAATCTATAGAGATTGAAGCATCTGAAGCCTTATCAGATGGCATGGATAAAGGATGATCATAAGGTACTAGTGAGTGAACAATGTCTAGTTAAATTGAAGATGGGATCTTATCATAATGAAGTTTTTTGTAATATTATGCCTATGGATGTGTGTCATATATTGTTGGGTAGACCATGGCAATAGGATAGACAATAATTGCATGATGGAAGAAAGAATAGGTATATGGGTAAGTGCACCAAGATGGTGTGAGAAAAGGGTGGTATAAGTGGCCAATTTGTTCCTTAAATCATGTAAGCATGAACTTCGAAGAGAAATTTGAGAGTGATGCACTCAAAATTATAAGACATGAAAATAACAAGAATTGTAGTATTCTAAATCTAGTTTTCTAAACTACTAGTGCTTTTTAAAATGGATAATATTAAGAGGGTCAAATCCACTGTGCACGATAAAATATTCTTATTTTTTTCATAAAAATATAACACAGTGTCTGACGTGCGCCTAAAAAAAGATATAATTAGATTTAGTATTTTGAAAAACCCTTTGGTAGAATAATAGGTATGAGTGAGAGCTAGAAGTTGTGTATTTTTTTTGTAATTTTATGTTCAGTATTTATTTTTTTTATGATTTTTCAAAGTGGGTGCATCTTGAAAATCAGGCATGTGTTCATGCGCTAGACATAACTTGCATCAAATTAATAATTGAAAATATGTATGTAAGAGAGAATTTTACATATGCATATATGTATGTTTATTTAAATGTTTCTACATATACCATGTATCATTTTATTATCTTAGGATCAAATGGGGAAAATTCTTTCATTCCTCTAATCAAAATTTATGCACATATAAATGTAAATATTGTTTTTAAATGAACTCATGCTTTTAGATAAGAAAATACAAAATGAGCTTCTTTGCTTCTTTTCTTCTTTCTATTTGTTTCATTTTCAGAATACATGGATGATTACAAATTCCAAGGAACCATTTTTCTCACTAAACTTTCTCCACACATAATGAAAATTTTGTATACTCATACAAAATATTTTTAATCTTCTTTTCCTAGATCTTCCAAGCCTTCCTTTAACATAATGAATAAGGATTCAATGCATTAGCAACATTAGATATTACATTTACAAAAATAAGTATAACATGTAAATCCTTTTTCTCAAGCTTTTCTCTTCTTCCTTCAAGGGTTCATATGCATCCAAAAATATGCAAAAGAAAATCTAAGAAGACCATGGGAAGCTCACCTCCCAACCTAGGATTCTAAGAGGACACCCCCGAGCTTGAGGAACAAAAAATAGGCAGGTTACACACATGCATAAAAATAATAACAAAACAACCAACACAACAAATGAAAGCAAAAAAAGACATACAAAATCCCAACCAAGGCTTCCAAAATGGGTCTCACAAGTAAAAACGCAAGCCCTCACAAGGCTTTCAAAAATATCTCTACAAGAAATCCTTCCCATTCTCATAACTTCATCCCTTATGACCCCCATGGCATCAAGCCAAAGCCACACCATTATGACCCCCAAAACAAGCAAGGAATAGCTTCATGGAGCCCATACTACATGTTTTCTCCCTCTCCTCCCTGAGGAGAGACTGTACACCCATGGGCTATCCTAAAAATTTCAATTCTAAGGCTACTCTTCCCCCCCAAGGGTGAGTGAACCTTGAGACTCCCAAAACACAAAGAAATGAATCACAACACAAAGGAAAAACTTCACAATACAAAATGGAAGATCACATAAATATTCATTACAACACAATATGCATACACTCATTCATAATTTCACCATTTTCACATTCAGAGTAAGAGAAACAAGAATGAAATGAGAGCCACCAACCTAAGTCCAAACTTATGGCAAGTAAGTTGAGGATGAGATCCTTTTGTCCAAGTCTCCCTTCCTTCCCAAGTTTCTCCAAATTTAGTCAAGTCTCTAAGATAGAGAGTGAGTGTTCAAATTCTCAACCATGGAGAGTCTCCCCTAAAAAGGCCTCTAAAGTACTCTTGGAAAAATGTAAGTTTCTCATTGGTTGGTCTTCCCTAAACTTCTTACAAGCTTACTAAAAATAGATTCTAGAAAGGTAACTCAAAAAGTGAACAACGTCTTTGAACCTAAAAGGAAGGGTTGTCTAACCAAGACCATGCTTCCAAAAGTTGATTTTCGTCCATTTTGGAAATCTAACTTTTGGAAGGGTCTTTTGGTCAACTAAGGGTTGTCCTAGGGTTAACAATTACCCTTACCCAAAGGTATATAATATGGTCTTCCTAAAAATGGCCCAAACACACCCCTAAGTACCTTTCTAACCTCCCAAAAGTCCTCCTAAATCTTACCCACAAAATTTAAGTGAAAAGACCATACCTCAAGATCCCTAACAAAGGGGTTCACATGAAGATTGTCAATGGTACTTACCTAGGTTTGTGGGCAACCAATACTAAAGTGGAAATGTCATGGCCACATGTACACATTACAAGTGTCAAGTGACACACACATTTTACACTTCACAAGACACATGGCCTTTCCACTTGAGCACACACATAAATTAAAATTAAAATTTATAATTATGAAATGGACACATCCAAGCATATACATTTACAAAATTAAACACAATACAATGAGGTATTGTCTCTTATTAGACGCGACCTTGGCTTGAACTGGATTCACATAGGCCTGAATTTGGTTCCCCGATTTAATACCATGGTCATATTCCTTGCACACTAAATCCAAACATCAGTAGTCAAAGGAATATAATATACATCATAATGACATAATAATCTTTTAAAACTTCTAAGAAACATCTATATTTTTGTCACATAATCAATTTAAATTTTCACTCTTGAAATCATATGCATTCATAAACATCAATTAAGTATTTAAATTTCATTTCACAATAGAAATCACATTGCATCATAACTGAATCAAACCAAAATTTTCTAATAAATCACCTAAGCATATATAATCCACCGCATATTCATTAAATCCAAATAACTATAATTGTATCATAAAACTAATCATCATGAGCATCATAAGATAATGTGCATCTCGAGTCTAAATGATCAAATCTAGTCTAATCCAATAAGGTATAAATCCATAATGTATCATATAGAACTCACATAAAGGCCTTTCACAAGATTAAAATATCAAAAAATCATCTCAAACAATCCTATCTTAGCGGGATCTCACAATGCATCACAAGTCTTAGAGCCAGTTCACCTAACACAAGTAGACATAGATCACCCTGAGGTACAATCTCACAAGAGTACTACATGATCATAACTACAATAATAACTCAATTCATACCCCTCAGAATGTTAGTCATAAAAGGGAAACATGGGAGGCTCTACACAATTGAAGTGAAAAATAAAAGCATTCATATTGTGCCCTACAACTGACAACATCAAATCTGATCTCATGATAGTCATGCACACAACTAATGAGACTCTCATGAATATCATATATTAAATCAAACAATGAACCCTCAACTATTTTAATAGAAAAATATTCATACTTTGTGTGTGTGTGTGTGTGAATTATGTACCTGCAAGATGCAACACAACACTTCAATATGTCATTGCATCAATGGTTACAAATATGGAAATCAATTGAAAAGCATAAGAAAATCATGGAAATTAACATATTGCTTCCTATATAGAAAGAGTATGATTTAAGCTATGAGTTTTCCCTCATATTATGCATTAAATTAGTGACACATTCAATCCTAGAATGGAAGATTCATTAAGAAATTGAAGCTATTTATTATGCAATTCATGATTAGAAATGATGCAAGGATTCATTAAAGCATAAATGGAAAAGTTATCTAATTAACTATTGAAATCATGAAATCAAAATGACAGCATAAGAGTGCAATTAAAATTCTAAAATTTGGGACCTATTGAGCTCAAAATTCACTCCTTTTATGGAAGAATTTGATAAATGAGTGGTTGAGATCAACTTGTGAGGAGAGGTGATGATTTAATCTTTGGTGATCCATGTGAGTGAACTCTCATTGGTTCATGGATTTACTTTCCATGTGCAAGTGATGAGTTTTATTTAGAGATTTTATTTAATTCCTTTTAATTAATTATTTTAGACAAGGATTTAATAGGGTTGGTTTGATTTAAATAGGCCAAGGCCATTAATGTGAGGTAGTGATGAAATCACTTTGATTTTAGGTGATTAATTTGATTTTTGATGAATTATGCCAATAATCGAATAGTTGGATTGACATAATTGAGGGTATGATCACATTTAGGGAAAATAGGGTCTCTAGTTAGAGTAGACCAAATTAGGGTGGTTACATTTTCCCCTCTTTGAATTGATGTGCGAGCAATGCATTGATTCAAAGAATGTCAGATGTTGACTTCAGAAAGTTTGAAAATTTTACACTTGATTGAATGAAATAGAGCTGATGAGATTAATCTCGAACTTGATTGGACCAAGAATGATAATATCAAATTTTAACTTGATGGAATGAAGGTCGATTGAACATAGATCTAGAGATACCAATTCTAAACTTGATCAAACAAGAATTAATAATATTGACTCTGAGCTTGATCAAACAAAGGTCAGTACAAAGCTGCTGAGAGTTGTGAGGTATCAATTCTGAACGTGATAAAATAGGAATTGATAATACTAACTCTGAACTTGATCAAACAAATGACAATACAAAGTTGTTGAGAGATTGTAGACATAGATATCTGGCTTGTTTAGTTTTGAAGCCTTCTATCCAACAGTCCCAACTTGATCAAAGGAAATTGTCATGCCCCTAGTCTTTTGATGATGAAGTAAATTTTGTTGTTTGAGAAATAATTTGATTGATTTTAAGTATGATCATGCCCCCTCAGGAATGAAATCAAAGGAAATAGAATAAAATCCCTCTTTAGAATGACAGATCAATGGAACAAGTCAATTGGATCAAGGAAGAATCAATTAGAAGGTGAGATGAAGCAAAAATGTGTTAAGAGAAAACACAATTTACCAAGTTGACTACTTGAAAATGTTAATTATGAGATTGATAAAAGGATGTATGAACAATATGTTGATGTGTAATGTGCAACTTGTTGATTAAGAACCATGAAAAACTGATTGCGTAAAGCCTGCAAATCATTTTCTGAACATATAGAACAAATATGCATCTGTTGGAGATTGTCGCAAAATTTTTATTGTGCTATGGAAAAAGTTGTCCTTGTGTTTGATTCCATTCCCGATAGATCTAAGAAGAAAAAAATAGAGTACTGATAGTCTGTTGAGGGTTCGGGAGCTTCTGTTTAGCCCTAAAAGGTCAATTTAAGCCTCAAAAATTACTTTTTACCCATTCATTTTCACTTTTATCCTTGGTAAATTCTTGAGCTCTAGAGAGAAGATGGTGGTCCCTATTGAGAGGCATTGATTTGATCTTGCGCATTGTCACAAGTGGTGAGTGCACTAGGCATGCTTGATGAGTACATCGAGACCTACCTTTGTACGCTTTCTGTTTAAGTTTTTGTCACTTTTTGTAGTAGTTATAGCCAATTGAATTTTGAGTCGCATCCGAGGTTCCAGATCACATCTTGTTAATCCTACATTGCATCTAGTAAAATGAGAAATTTTTGGATCGCATCCCGTAAAACCAGATTCACATCCTGTAAGTCACTAGGGAGTCTCTTTTAGTTAGTTTTGACCAAAATTTGAATTACATTTCATCCTATAAAATAAGGATCGCATCCAGTTTTCATTATCGTATCCTTTTAAAATAGGATCACATCTAGTTTTCCCCATCACATGCTGTAATTCTAGGATCACATACAGGATGTGAGCTCACATCTGGGAAAAATAGCGTCGCCCATAGTAAAATGTGTTAAGTTTCCAATTTTAACTTTTTTCCCTCTGTTTGTTGAAAAAGACTTAGTTGTTAGATCGTCTGTGTGGTTTACTTAGCTGGAATACTGATGTGAGTCTTTATTTTGTGCCTAGCAGACTAATTTCCCTATTGTATCCTTATGAGGACCTTGACCTACTTGAGTCCTTTCCTTAGCTCTCTCCTTGAATGATGCGGAACGACAGATCATTGGGTCTTGGTTTATACTCCTTGGTAGATTTACCCGACATCAGGGTAAATCAAAGGTTGTCGACTGCTCTTGCCGAGAGATGGCACTCAGAGCAAAACACATTCCATCTTTTGACTGGTGAGATGACTGTGACCCCTGAGGATGTGTGCCGGATAATGTGCATTCCTATAATGGGATGTGAGGTTCACTTTGAGTCTCGCTCTTTAGTAGAGATTGTTGATGCTTAGAAGTTCTTTATCAATCCTTCTATTGTATGCAGATATTTGACATGGGATTATATGATAGATCAGTATGAGCGCCTACCTGTATTTATTTTTGGGTTGATAGGAGAGGTCTTGATGCATAATCGTGGACAACATGGCTTCATGTGCGGTTGGGTAGGTATGCTAGATCAAATGATTGGTTCTACCTGTAGATTTGGATGGGGTAGCTGTATCTTAGCACATATGTATAGAGAGATCCACGATATTGTTTATGAGTGTTCTTAGAGTATGAACATAGGGATATTGATTTTGCAAATCTGGGCTTGGGAGCACATCCCAGTGACATGACCAATTGTAGATAGGCAGCGGTCACCGGAGGATCCATACGTATATATGTATTTAGGCTATGTTTAGCATCCCCACATGGGTAAGCTGGAGTATTGGCGCAGGGTTCTCGATGATGTGATAGTGGTCGAGTGGATACCCTACCTTGACTATGAGGAGTGGGGTTTTGATTAGTGACATATGTCATATTTTTTTCCAGAGTAGATACTTGATTAGACATATGAGATACGTTGTTGAGAGATTCATTGTCACACACATCCTGAGATAGTATGAGAGGATACAGGTTATGTCACAGGAGCTTACAGTTATGCCTGTATCCGTGATGAGGAGGCACAATGGGGTGCATGATTATTGTATGGGACTACACAGGAAGAGATTGGACAGATGGTTTTAGTAGGCTGGGATTACTAGGCCGATGTGAAAGATGCAAGTGTTATTGATGCTTATAGTGCTTACCTTATTCAAGATCCATTTCTGCGATTCACTGCCCCTAATGAGATAGCACCATGTATCGAGGAGGCCTTAGATTATGATCCTATAGATGATGGTCATGTGAGAGGCAGACGCATAGAAGATAGAGGTGTGAGGGATGTGAGGGGTGGGAGAGATGGTAGGGGTAGTAGAGATGGCAGAGGCTCTCCGACAGACAAAAGTCAGAGACATGGCCGAGATGATAGCGGTGATGATGTAGATGATATGGGTGGTGGGGCAGAGGCCAGACACACTCATGCTAGGTTCATACCTCCACGCATGGATCCAAGTCCACTACTGACTAGGCAACAATAGTAGCAGTAAAGATCATCAGGTCAGAGACCTACAGGTGAGAGAAGTTGGGGAGGCAGACCTCCTGGACAGGATCCTCCTAGAGATACTGGAATGAATATAGGAAGGGATGGAGATCCATTATCATTGTGCCAGATAGGGTGATATTAGCTTAGGGCTCACATTACTACACTAGATACATTGTTGGCTGATAGGGACAGGCAACTTGAGAGGATGAGATTTGAGAGAGATCAGTAGGGTGACAGGTTGAGAGAAGAGAGAGACTTTCAGGCACACACTGCTACACACTAGGGTCAGAGAGCAACCTACTACTTTTATTTATATTGTGCGACAGTTCCATAGCTTCAAAGAGAACCATTGTATTTAGTTATAGCTTAGCAGTCAGAGGGAGCTATGCCTCCACCACCTCCTCCTTCACAAGGAGATGCACCACCTCCTCCTTCATGAGGAGATGCACCACCTCCTCCTCTTGATTAGGGAGAGGTTGGTAGTTAGTCATGATAGCATTGATTATCTTTGAGATTTTTGTATATTGATCCTTCAGTGATCATCCATTGTAATCCATATATTTGATACATTTGTATATTTTGATCGTGATCTCTTTGATACTGTTGTAGACATTCCCACATTTTGATATGATATTCACTGATATATATGAGATGACAACTTCCTATTCTGATATGCTGATTATTTCTCTTTTGATATCTATTGTATGTGATAGATGATTAGATCGATCAACACTTGATGATGTACTTGGTCCTTATGTGTATTTAGAGTAGATTAATGTGATGGCATCATTTATGCTCTTTGATTATTACTGATGTGTATATGTGTTAGATGATTCTATGTGGATATGTAGATGTATGTTTTTTGTTGAAATTTTATTTATGCAAATATATGTATGGATGCACTTAGGATGTAAAAATGCAACACTTGAATGCTTTGTTTTTGTATTTTCCTGTTTTCCCATTATGAATGCAATGGATATGCAACAACATGAATATATCAGTAACATAGATTAAGTAGTCAAACTTGGAACTTGAATGAACCGGGAAATCATTTTGATCTCAAGTACTTATTATGTTTAAATGAATCATGCAAACTTAAATGGAACTAAATGTAGACTTCTAGGAATGTTACTAATTTTTTTACATTTGAGAATTTTATCATCATAGGGAATTTGTGTAATAGACATCATCAATTAGTACAACTGTCACTGATACCAAGGAAGTATCATGAAAGTATGAATACTATTTTTATTGGATGCAATGTAAAAAATAAACCTAAGCACCAAGGCATAGAGGCCAGGATGACTTGTTAGTTATCTCCTTTTGCTTTAAGAATCCTCTTCTATTCATGTGTAATATAGGATATGTAACCTGCAATGACCTTTAATGTACATATCCTTGGGTACATAATGTGGCGTACACCTTACTTATAAGTTGATGAGAAACATACAAGGAAATTGGTTCAACCTCACCATGGCTCACACATAAAAAGGATCGAGGTATATGCGATGATCCACTCATGTTGGAAACTCTTACCATAAACATCCAAACTAGGTGAAATTATAAGATTATTGAAACAATCAATGCATGCAAAAAACCAAGAAAATGTTATGCCCCATGTCCTTGCGACTCTTTTTCATTTAATAGATGTCACAGAGTAACTCAGAAGACATAACAAGAAACAATTGATAATCAGTCAAATAAAATTCATAACTGTTTACATGCCCCTAGTGTGAAACATCATTGGAACATGAAAAGAGTCGTAATAAAATCAAGATCAATTTATATGTGTTTATGTAGTGTTTAGGAACACCTTTGATTCATTTTTCAATCATAGTAGAGAAATCATCAATTGCAACTCGGAATTAAGAAATGAATTTATGTGTCTAAGTTAGTGAGATAAATAATATCAGCAATTGCAATCCAATGTAGTGTTGAGAAACACTATTTGATTAAAGTGTTGAGAAACACTAGTATGATGTCTGTTACAGGTTGGTAGTGTTTAAGAAACACCTTTGTTTGTGACAGTGATAGTGATGTTTTGATTCAAGTATTTAAGAAATATTATTTGTAGTGACAAACCTTCCTAGACAAGGACCTAGGACAACCTAGCAACCAACAAAAACCGACCAAACATGCTAGTAGAGATGCCCCCAGTGCAGTATGACTATCCATAAAATGCAGATACATACAAATCCCAGGCAATGATAGTACATTCATGAGGAATTCAAATTCAACCGATAGAAAATATTTGATTGTGAAGGATTGGTGCAAGCAATGCATTGATAGATGGAGCATGGAGTACAAGTGACGCCTGTTTTCCAGGTTTTCACCACTCATAAATTTTTTATTTTTGCTACCAAGACGCATGTTTGCCAGGTTTTTTCCAAGGCACTTTTTCTTATTTTTCAATTTTTTTGTACTTTTTTCTTTTTTCTCTTTTTTTGTTAGTATTAAGGTGCCTATTTGCCAGGTTTTCACCAAGAATACCTTTTTTCAGGATGTTTTTCCACTATTTTTTATTTTTCTCTTTTCCACTGTTCTTGGCTTTCTTCAGGATCAATTTTTTTTCTTTTTTTGGTATTTTCTCAGGATCAATTTCACTGTACAAACCCTTTGGCTAGATGTCAAGCATAAAACCACTTCAAGTGTAGAGTATTGATAGGATCAGGAAGGACATATCCTTCGGGTGTAGCTAATTGATAATCTCTTGTCCCAACAGTTGTTGTGATAACAAAAGGCCCCAACCAGTTCTCTGTTTGGTTGATTCTTAGGATTCTCTTTTAGAACAAGACCCCCACTTGAAACTGTTGTGGCTTTAATTTCTTGTTGTACCCTTTTGACATCCTTTTCTGATAAAATTTCATGTGATCGAATGCTTTTTGTCTGCGCTCATCCAACAGTTCTAATGCTTGAACCCTCTCTATGTGGTATTGTTCATCTGTGACAAGACCTTGAAGACATACTCGCAAAGAAGGAGTTTCTACTTCAATTGGTAATACTACTTCTGCACCATAGACTAGAGAAAATGGTGTGGCTCTTGTTGGTGTTCTGATACTTTTTCTATAGGCCCATAGTGTTGGATTCAATTGCAAATGCCAGTCTCTGCCAGACTTACTCACAGTTCTGTGTAGAATTTTTAGAATATTCTTGTTTGAAGCCTCAGCTTGTCCATTACCTTGAGGATAATAGATGGAAGGACAGTGTTGAGTAATGTGAAACTATGTACAAAGGTCCTTAATATCTTGTTTTTCAAACTGTCCCCCATTGTCTGTTACAATAGATGAGGGTATCCTGTACCTATAAATTATATAGTTCAAGATGAACATATCAACTTGTTTTCCAGTGGCTTTGATTAGCAGCACTAGTTTGACCCACTTTGTGAAATGCTCATCGGTCGTGATGATGTATTTGTGTCCACTTGAAGAATTGGGATAGATTTGTTGAACAGGATCAAAGGCCCATTGCTGGAATGGTCAATGTTTTATAAATGGTATAAGCTCCCTGGTTGGAGCATGGATAAGGTTTCCATGTGTTTGGCATTTTTGACATGTTTTGGCATATTGAATAGCATCTTTATCCATTGTAGGCCAATAGTATCTAACCCTTAGAAGTTTCTTATCTAATGAAAAACCATTCGAGTATGATCCACATACACCTTCATGGACCTCTTTTAATGTGCAATCAGACTCTTCTTGTTCTAAACACCTAAGTAGAATTCTGTCAAGACCTCATCTATATAAGATAGTAGTGATGAGTGCATAATACAATGTTATCCTAATTAAGGATCATTTTTCATTTTTGGATAGGCCATTAGGTAAGGTTTGATTCATAATATAGACAGTTATATTGGTATATATAGATTGGTCTTGGGTGTTTAAGGCACAAATAACTTGGGATTTAGGTATATCAAATGTGGGAAAGGATAATTATTCCACCAAGAAGTCATAGCAGAATTGATGTTCCTCCAGTTGTAACATGGATTCTAGCATTGTTATTGTGTCTCCAACTCTATTTTCTGTTCTTGGAATTTGTTGAAATGTGATGAAGACAAAGTACTTTTTCAAATCTTCTACCATTTGTTTATAGGGAATCAAATTCTCATCTTTTGTTTGATATTCTCCATTTACTTGATTGATTATGAGTTGAGAGTTACCATATACATGTAACTCTATGATTTTCTATTCAATGGCTAGCTTGAGACCGCTTACCAATGATTCATATTCTGAGATGTTGTTAGTGCATGGAAACATCATTTTGTATGCCTTAGGTATCTTGTAATCTTGAGGAGTGATAAAAAACACCCCTGATCTGAATCCTTGTTGTGTGAAAGAACCATCAAAGTACATCTTCGATGTATATTTTGTTAAGTGCATTATTGTCTCATATGGAAACTCTATAATCAGCGGTGTTGCATCTTGCAATGGTGAAGTAGCCACTTGATTGGCTAAAACTTGTCCTTTAATAGCATTTCTATCTACATACTCTATATAAAATTCACTGAGTAATGAGACCCTTTTTTCTAGCCTTCCTGTCAATGTTGTTTTACTCTTGAGAGGTACTTGAGAGGATCAATCTTTGAAATAAGCTTTACTGTATGAGAAATCATGTAGTGTCGTAACTTCTAGGATGCAAAAACAAATTCCAGACAATCCTTTTCAATGATACTATAGTTGAGTTCATAAGACACCAATGTACTTCTGATATAATAAATCACTCTTTATTTCTTTTTATCATCCTCTTGTGCTAGCAATACTCCAAGCGATGTAGTCGTAGCTCAAATATAGAGTAAAAATGATTTTCTATGAATAAGCACCATTAGAATAGGAGGATTAGCTAGATAATATTTTAATTCCTTGAAATTATTTTCACAATGTTCATCCCTTTTGAAATTTACTCCTTTATGCAACATTTTGTGAAAGGTTGTGTTCTATCTGCGAGTTGAGACATGAATCTTCTGATTGACTGGAGTCTTCCTTGGAGAGTCCTCATTTGAAAGATGTTACGAGTGGGTGGCATTTCCATTATTGCTTTCAATTTTTCTAGGTTCACCTCAATTCCTTTAGCTGATACAATAAACCCTAAGAGTTCCCCTGATTGGACTCCAAATGCACATTTCTTTGGATTGAGCCTTAGTTGAAATTGTTCCATTCTATCTAGCATCTTTCTCAATTCTTCGATGTGGGTTGTTCTTATCTTTGACTTGGCTAAGGTATCATCCACATAGTCCTCCATGTTCTTATGTATCATGTTGTGGAAGATTGTCGTTATAGATCATTGATATGTGGCTCCGACATTCTTGAGCCCAAATGGTATTACGTTCCAGCAAAATGTTCCCCATGCACACGTAAATGCTATCATTTCTTGGTTTTCAAGGGAAATATTTATTTGGTTATAGCATGAAAATCCATCCATGAGTGAATAAATTTCATATCCTATCATAAGGTCTATAATCATATCAATATTTGGCAGTGGAAAGTCATCTTTAGGAGAAGCTTTGTTTAGATCCCTAAAGTCTGTGCAAATTATGATAGACTTATTTGCTTTAGAAACTAGGACTACATTAGAAATCTATCCTGCATAAGCGATGACCCTTATGAATCCATCTTTTAAGAGTTTCTCTAGCTCTCCTTTTACCAACAATGCCACATGTGGGAGCAACTTTCTTAATTTCTGTTTAACAGGTTTTATCCCAGGAGCTATAGTTAAGTCATGCATTATTAATTCATGATCTAGTCTAGGAATATTAGTATAAGACCATGCAAATTTGATATTTTTCTCTTTAAGGAACTCAATAAACTACATCTTTTCTTCTTCTGATAAGGATTGCACTAGATGGAAAAATTGAGGAACGTATGTTGTTCCCAAACTCACTGGTTGTGTTGGTTATATCAGTACTGAAGATCTTTCTTGAAAGTGTTCAAGGAGGATATCAAGAATCTCATCTTTTGGCGCCTTTGAGAGATTTTCACCATCAGATACGTCTTTTATTTTTACTTTTTTAGAATCTGATACTGCCACAACATGGTTTTCACCATCATTTATTTTTCTTTTTCTTTTTTATTTTCAAATTTTAACTAAGAAAATTGATATCCTCTTCTGTCAGATTCATGCTCCTTGCATTGGTGGAAGAGGGATAGGGTTCACAAGCATTTAGATAATAGGCCAAGTTGTAGTCATTGGGAAAGTTAATGATAGGAGTAGGTTCTGAGTCTGTCCAATCAATAAATTTAGGGTTTACCAAGGATAATGATTCAAAGGATTGTAAGGCTGGAAAAAATCACGCCAGTGTCAAGACTATTAACTGACAAGACATGTTCTATTAAGTTAGCTTCTATAGTGTTTAGATCATTAAGATTCAGATCATCATTATTAGTGTCATTGTTAGTGTTATGCGAACCTAACTCTAGAAACTCATCATTGTAAATTTCTCATTCTTCTCTTATCATATTGGAACTCATATCTTGCATCCTTTGGAATTATTCTAGTCCCATTAAGATGCTTGTGTCCTCATCAATTATTCTAGGTATCACCCTATCAACCAATTCTGTGACAACATTTGTATTATGGGTAGTATTAGAACTCTCTCCCCTTTCCAATAAAGGTGCAAATTTATGGATTAAATCTACCTCAATATCCATGGTAGCATCACACATATGATCTCATTCATAATCATGTGAGTCTGTGATATTATCATCAGATCGATTTAGAAATTTAGTAATAGTTATCTGGTGTACCCTATTGACCATTTGTGAATCAAAGTGTGGTAGATCCAAGACATGTGAAAATTTTACCAATTTCCCCCAGTTAGGGTACATCTTGTTGTTGTCTTATAGGAGATGAATCCTCAAGTGTGTTTGAGATACTTGCTTCTTCTTTATTTATGTCTTCTTCTTGTTCTTGAGGTGTTTCTTCATGGTATGCCTCTTCTTGCTAAACTCTTGGAGAATCTTCTTCTTCTTTTTCCTCTACTTCTTGGACATTGGTTTGTGACAAAAAAGGAACATGGTATTCTATTTTTTCTCCAAAAGTAGGTACATACCGTTCTCCTTGGTATTTTAGGTTCTCAGTACTAATATGTAGTAATCTTTCATATGTCCAAGGTACAAGTTTAGTTTCTTCTTCTTCTTCATCACTTCCTTTATCAAAGATTGGACCATTTCTTGAAGTAGGGATTCTATAGGGGTGGATGAAAGTTTTCTCTGCTCTTCTGGTGGGTAAGGCATATATGGTCGGTGGAGTTTGGTGCTAACCGGAAGCCCATAGAATTGATAGGCCGAAGCTGCCTTATTCCCCATTACCCCCCCTTCAGATTATTGTAGGGCCCATAGAATTTTAGGGCAACCGGTTACCCACCCGTGAACTCCCCTTCATTGGCCTAACATAGAGAAGGGCCTGCTAACATTGGATGTTATGATTTGTTATTGAAACCCAACCCTATTTTGTCTTTAGTGTCTTTGAATTCCATATGGATAGGCTCAATGAGTTCCTCATTGTTATCTCCTAAAGGTCCCTTCCCTTTGTATCCCATTTTTTTGAGGTCATAACCTTTGCCATATTTTTATGGGGATATATCAACATGTTTTACTTCATTTTCTCTCTTTTCCTCTTTATAGAGCCAAGCCAAGGCTGCTTTATCTTCTTTTTCTTCCTCTTGAGAAGTAGAGGCTCTAACCGTGCCAGTTGGTTCATGAATGTCTTTTCCTTTTGATGCAAAAGGTGTAAAAGAGGGGGAGGGTTTCCCATACAATCTTGGAGAGATATAGGTATGCTATCCAATGATGGTGTTGTATTTAATTTGTATTCCCCCATGCTAGTTTCTTCAAGTTTTAATGTCAAGCTTCTCATAACCATGTCTTTAGAGGTTTTAGTAGGGAACTCTTTTGGAACTTCCTTATTGTGAGGAACCATACTATCTTCCTTGATGTTGTTGCACGTGTATCTTGAATCTACAGGAATTGTTAATTCCACCCCATGGTGTGGGAATTTGATACATTGGTGGTAAGTAGATAACACTGCTTGCATTTCATGTATCCAAGGCCTTCCTAGTAGTATGTTATAGGCCAATGGTAGATCAAGAACTTGACAAATCACATTTTATTCTATTGGTCCTATTCTTATTGGTACAACAAATATCCCTTTGGATTACCTTTCCTCATCATCATAAGCCTTGACGATTATCTTACTTCTTGAATTAATTATATGATCTAAAAGACCCAATGCTTTTACCAGATTGAGAGTACATATATTTAACCCCACACCTCCATCTATCAATACACATTTTACACAATGTTTATGGATCAGAACCTCAATGTGAAGGGGTTGATTATGGGGATGATTTAAAGATTTATCATCCTCTTCTAAATAAGAGAGATAATGTGGAGTTGATATGTGATTGACCATTGCTTGGAATTTGTCTACATCTATGTATTTGGGAACATTGGCAGAATTTAAGGCTTGTTCAAGAACTTCCCTATCCACTGAAGAGATCTTCAATAACTCAAATATAGAAATTTGAGTCAAGGTTCTTTGCAATTGGTCCACCAAGTTGTAGTTAGCGGAAGGTGCAAGACCTGTTTATCTTGAAGTTGCTTGTTTGGGAATTGTGACAATAGGTGTTTTAGATGATGTTGTCTGTTGCATGAGGAATTAGCCCCTTTAATCATGATTTGTGCTTGGCTTCATGTTACTGCATTTGATTGTGCCGACTTGTCCTTGACACCTTTGATAGTGATCACATTGATTGATTTGTTCTTTATTTCCAACATATTGATCGCATTATCATTATTAGAATAGGTGTAATTGACTTCATTTCCTTTTTCTTTAGAGGCTTCTCCTTTTTCATAGTTGGGAAATGGTTTATTATATGCCGTGTGATCTTCATTAGATGTATGTCCCTCCACTTTGATCTTTCCTCTATCATTCAAATCTTGTATAATGTATTTGATTTTAACGCTATTGTTGGTCTTGTGTCCTTTATTCTTATGGAACTCATAATAGGCATTATCATTCCACCACCTTGGTTTTACTTCTGGTTCCCGTGGTTTTGACTCCAATAAAGTGATGATTTTGTTTTCCAAGAGAGTCTTCAAAACCATCTCAATAGGTTCTCCCAATGGAGTAAATGTCCACTGTGGTCTAGACATTCATGACTTATTCTTGTTGGCATCAGTGTTCTCTTATGGTATTGTTGCTGTTGCCTTAGCTTCTTTTCTTTCTTGTAGGTTGTTTGTAAGATTAAACACAGCTGGTTTAAAGTTCACATTCGAGGCTTCCACCACTCCATCATTAAAAAAAATTGTGTTCTTGTTCCAACATTTAGGTTTTTTGTTATAGTTTTTAGATGATTTATTGTCACTTTGGAGCGTGATTTCCCCTTTCTTGACCATAAATTCTTTAGCACAAATGGTGTTCTTCATCATTCTATCAAAAATGGGGGAATATTTCATTTCTAAAGCGTAATTATTTCAGGTACTAAGTTATTTATAAAGATCTCCATCTTTTCAAATTCAGGTATTTGTCTTGAGTACCTTGCAAATATTTTCCTCCATCGTTGCAAAAAATGTGTGAAGGATTCACCAGTATGTTGTTTTGTATTGCAAAGATCCATCATGGTAACATTGTGTTGTATGTTGTAGGAGTAATGTTGGACAAATCTTTGATTAATTCCTCAAATTTTTGTGCACTAGGTGTTAGTTTAGAGAAACCCATAGCATTTCCACCTAGACTTCCTGGAAATAGTCTCATCAAGTACGTTGGTTCGTGCATGTATTCTATGCTTAGAGCACAAAATTCTCTCACATGGTCATGTGGATCCATTTCTCCCATGTATTTGTCATATTTGGGTCGTGCCATGTTAGGTGGGAATGGAACCATGTTTATGCTTTTGTCAAAAGGAAATAGACATATGTGCTCCAAGGAGTATTTCTTTGATTTAGTCTTCTCTTTCTTAAGTTTTGTGAGTTCCGTTTGCATTTGATATAGTTGTTTTGAGAGAGTGGAGATGTGTGTTCTTACCTCTTGTTCCTTCAATCTTTTGACATCATATTCCTTGAGGAGTTTGACTCCAAGAGAAGCTAGGTGAAGGAAGTATTTTTCTTTGTCTTCCCCAATGATTTTCTCCAAGGTCTTTTGAAACTTGTGACTTTTTTTGAGTTTGTTATATTCTTCTTCAGTTATGTCTTCTTCACTATTAGAATCAAACAAAGGATGGTCATAATTTCTCTCTTCTTGACTTTCTCTTTTGTCTTGGTTATCATCTTGGTCATATTCATCAAATGAAGCACTCTATTCTCTGTTAGGTACATCCATTTTGGGTGAGTCTTAATCAAAGAGGGGATTTTAAGATGTCTCTCGTTGTTGAAATTTAAGAAATCTTGGAGGTATTTATGAATCGTCAGCAAGATATTGTTTACTTCTTATGTTAACCATGAAACCAAGGTCTCAGTTTTGTCAAAAGTGTTCCAATTATGCCAAAAGTAATTTCTGGATTGTCCAAATGTGTTTGTCCAAGTTGTGGTGAATATGAGTTTAATTGTTTGAAGTGATTGATTCCAGCGTCAGAGGGTTAGAATTCCTTGACAGTGAGTTGGGAACCAAGAAGATTTGTTTAGTGAAATGACAACATGATTTGGGATCAATTGAGACAACCCTAAAGAACATGCAAGGTATAATTCCAATTAGATTGAGAAACAATGTTAGGTGGACCAGAAAGAACAACAAATTCTAGCTGACAAGCAAAAAAGGTATCCAAAACTGCAAAGTTTTTTAGTTTGACACATGTGCAAGTACCCTTTGTCCCAGATGCGACCTACTAGATGTGATCCTCAATTTATGGGATGCGAGCCTATTCTTCCTAAATGCGACTCTTTTTTCTATTATCCAGAATTTACCAAAAGTGATCTTGTTTCCCACATGCGACTTTATTTACCAAATGCGACCTTCAAATGGATTTTTTTTATTTTTCCACTTTGTTTTGAAAGAGGTGAAAATTTGTTTGACTCCAGGATCTGTCTGATGAATTACATAGTGTTTTAAGGTAGCATAAATGTGTGTGACTGTCAAAATATTGATTTGCTTGAGGGCGTTTATCTTTTTATTTCAATTTTGAAATATCAAGCAAGTTGTTTAAGAACCAAACACACATATTCCCTAAAACCTATGGCGCAACATGAAAATATTTTCTCATAGACTCAAGTACACACTCAAATGCTTATCAAAATATGACCATCACCAAGCACACAATGGCTCCAGTCATAATTTTGTATTATTTGACTCCAAATGCAAGTGAGGGTACAAAATGACAAGTATCTTGGGGAAATTACTATTTTCCTTGCACAAAGATTATCACCTTTCGAAGATGAATTAGGTGGTCATTACTACAAATTTTTTTAATTCAGGAATCTATTCACAATCGTCCCCCATAGAATTTCACAAGGCAAAATCAAGGCGTATATCCCTATGAGTACCTAAATGAGTGTAGTCTCGCAAGAAAGATTCAAGTGGCTCGTCTCTACACACACCCAAGCATGTCCAAGGAATGATAGTCAAAATTCCAAGGACAAAACTGATTATATCTTCCGAGACTTTGGCCTCAAGGAAGCATATTCATTATAGGAAGATGGAAGGGTTGGCGTGCACCTGTCCTCACTTGGGTCATTCCTGAGAGATTTTTTCCTCAACTGACAGACCCTCTAAAGTTAAAGAAGTAAAGAGGATTGGCAGCTTAGGAGTCTAGATTTCTGATTCTTCATAAAAATAAGAGCATACTCTCCTATCCATTCTATTTTATCCTATCAAACACGCCATGCAAGTTCTTTCCCTCAAATTATGGAATTCAATTACTTAATCCCCAATCTTGAGTTTCTGATTTTCCAACTTGGGAAAAGAGCATAATCCTCTAGTTGGATTAAGAACTAAATTCAAATTCAAAATTTAGGTTCCTATAAAAGAATTTAACCAATTTTTTGAGAAATTTGAGTTCAGTCCCCCAATTTCTATTCAACACTTAACTTGATGTTTGAGGTTCTGATTTTTCATGAAGGAGAAGAGCATACTTCTCTAATCAAGTTATGAATTAGAGAGAAATTGTGTTAAGTTCCTAGAGTTTCAAAAAGTTTTTTTGAACGCATAAGGAAACATACAAAACCACTTGTTAGTAGTTTCACTTCATCTGCTTAGCCAAGGAAGTCTTTGAAAATGTCATGCAAGAACTTGTTAGGTTGCTTAAACAATCAGATTCATCGAAAACATGCAGAGTCAGCTGATTAGTCATCAAATTCATCAATAATGTCATTAAGATAACCAAATGCAATCCTGGACCTTACCAAATGCGACCTTATTTCCTAAATGCGATCCAGGAATCACTAAATGCAAGCAAAGATCCTAAAAGTAGTCATTTACCCTAAATGCGATCTAGAATTCACCAAATGTGAGCCTTCACCAGATGTGATTCATGATTTTCTAGATGTGAGATTCTTCTCCATATGTGATCTTCTACTTCCAAATGCGAGTCTACCTCAAGAACACAAACAAAAAGGTCATGAATTAGCTTAAAAATTGCATAGAAATTTGGGGCTCTGCCCCACGGTGGGTGCCAAAAATGTGTGTGGATTATGTACTTGCAAGTTGCAACACAACACTTCAATATGGCATTGCATCAATGGTTAGAAATATGGAAATCAATTTAAAGGCATAAGAAAAGCATGGAAATTGACATATTTCTTCCTATCTAGAAAGAGTATGATTTAAGCTATAAGTTTGCCCTCATATTATGCATTAAATCAGTGACACATTCAGTCATAGAATGGAAGATTAATTAATAAATTGAAGCTATCTATCATGAAATTAATACTTAGAAATGATGCAAGGATTCATTAAAGAATAAATGGAAAATTTATCTAATTAGCTGTTGAAATCATGAAATCAAAATGACAGCATAGGAGTGCAATTAAAATTCTAAAATTTGGGACCTATTGAGATCAAAATTCACTCCTTTTATAGAAGAATTTGACAAATGAGTGGTTGAGATCAACTTGTTAGGAGAGGTGAGGATTGAATCTTTGGTGATCCATGTGAGTGAACTTTCATTGGTTCATGGATTGATTTTCCATGTGCAAGTGATGAGTTGTATTTAGAGAGTTTATTTAATTCCTTTTAATTAATTACTTTAGCCAAGGATTTAATTGGGTTTATTTGATTTAAATAGGCCAAGGTAATTAATGTGAGGTAGTGATGAAATCACTTTTATTTTAGGAGATTAATTTTATTTTTGATGAATTATGCCAATAATCGAATAGTTGGATTGACATAATTGAGGGTATGAGCACATTTAGGGAAAATAGGGTCTCTAGTTAGAGTAGACCAAATTAGGGTGGTTACATACAGTGGTTAACAACATGAACACATATCCACATGTTGATAAGGAGATTCATTAGGATATTCAAACTCCCCAATGTGTTCATTACTTTGAGCATCTTATGAACATAAGATACCAACATCTCTGATATCCTACTCTTGTAAAAGATAACACATCTATGACTCAAGTATAAATTCTAAGGTGTATTCTAAACCTTCATCCATGTCCACATAGAAAGCTTCAAGATGAGAATCAAACAAATTAGAGGACATTTGATTGCAAATGTGTTCATGGAACTTATCTTCCTGATATGAATCGGCGGTATATAAAACAATACTAGCATCACTAACTTCAAATTTACAAGATATTAACTCTCTAAAATCTACAAAACTTATGTCACTTGTATCATTACTATGAATCATGTCATTATCTTCAATGCTCACATCAAACATGAACACTTCCATCTCTGGTTCATGATAATCCTTAAAGGATCACAAGTTGTCATTAGTATAATAAGAAATTTTTTTTGGACCATCAGTCACTTGATCATCGAGTGACAACTTTCACCAAACACAGTGGTCACCAAAATGGTCAACCACAGTGGTCACCGAAATGGTTAAGTGTAGTGATCACCAAAATATTTTGAACACCAGGAGCAGTGATCACTGAGCACCATTCTACTGAGACTTCACCTAGCACAGTCTACAGAGACTTTGCTAAGCATAGTTTATAGAGACATCACCAAGAACATTCTATAGATACATTATCAAACACCAGTCTACCGAGAGATAGTTTTATTCCCGAGAAAAATGGATCTCAAACTACATGTCAGCTAAAGCACTTTAATCTTTAAAACAACTTTATGCTTAGTTGGACAACCATTTTTTGTGGATCAAAAACAACATAATATGTGGATGCAATTAGTTAAATGATTGTATTCATGCAAACTAGGAGATCAAGGTCATGTTGTAAATATTTGATCATTAGAGTTTTTTCAAAAAGGCGTGAAACCTAATTAGTTTAAAACCTTTATATATAGATGTAATGATCAATCAAGAACATGATGATTGTATCCGCAAAAGGACATCTATGGATCAGATAGAGAGTTTCATGCAGAAGGACAGTTAAAGGAGAATTCAGTTATGAAGAACTACATTCAAGGCTACTGAGCAGAATAGAGGTATTATCCATCACAATAGGTGATATACAATTTTATGAACTTAATGGATCTGTAATCAACAATTAAAGATTGCAAGCTATCAGGTCATCTATATTTTTGTCTACTCTCTAATAATTGTAGAAAATAGGAAAAAATCCTTCAAGAAGGTGGACTTAATAGTCTTATTCTGAATCTCTTAACTGAGTGCACACATACATTTTATTTCTAAAATCTCTTAACCAAGTAGACTTAACAAGTCTAACATGTTACTCCTATAAGAGTAAGATCATCAGAAGTGATCACAACTTGTAGCCTTAACTGACACCTTCCATTCTGCAGATAGTGAAGCTTTGTGGGTTTCATCCCCACCACAGTTTTTACCTTCTAATAGGGGTTTTCTACATTATCAATTCTTGTGTCATGTGTAAATGAGTTTCATGAATGTTTCTATGTTTGTTTACATGCACTTACATTTATGTTATGATATTACATGTATGAAGTAGAAAAGCTACAATGGTCGGTTATGGAAGCAATGATTACAAAGGTTTAAAGTGTAAAAGTTTTTAAGGGTACTGATTCACCCCTCCCCTCTTAGTACACACCCTTCCATTATTCCAACAATTGGTATCAGAGATAGATCTCTTATTTGGAAAAGTTTAAACACTTGAGAGAAAAGATCATACAATGGAAAGGTATAAGCTTGATAAAAATATTGAGAATCAGAAGTTGCAAATATAGATTTTCTTTGAGCAATACAAAGAAGGAAGAAACAAAATGAAAGAGCTATTGGCTAAAAGAAAAGCCATGGAATCTCACTACAAATAAATTGACTATCATGAAGAAGAGATGCCTGACCTATTTGATTCATCTGGATCTAGATCTGGTAATACATCTAACACATTTGAAGGAAGCATTATAAATCTAAATGAAATCAATCAACATCTGACTGAACAAGTAAAAGTACTACAGATTAGTCAAGAGATACAAAAGGTAAGAATGATTGATGTTATGAATAATGCAAGACAAGATGAACAAGAAAGAACTCTAGATATTGATGATAGAAGAAAGATTACTGAAAATATGCAAGAAAAAGAATCTGAGATACAAAGACTTACTGAACATCACATTGAGATCACCAATCAAATAGTTCTTATGAGTGATGAGGCCAATCAGGTGAATATATAACTTAATGGAAAATTGGAAGTTATTGGTGAACTAAAGAAAGAAAATGGGAAGCTGAAGCATGAAGCAAAGATTTAGCAACAACATAATGATATGATCAAGAAAGATGAAGACAATACAAAAAGAATGGATGAATTTCTAAATGGACAAAGAAGACTCAACAAAAATACCAGCTTAGGGTATACCAAACATGGAGAATCATCAAACCAAGCTGATCAAAGGAATGTCTACACAAATTCAAGAGAAAAGAAGCGTTCATGTAATCACTATGGTAAACTAGGCCGCACATCAAATGTTTGCAAGAGAAAAGCAAAAGGTATTCCTAAAACTACTTCTACATAGGTAATTGTTATAACTGTAACAAGCATGGACACAAAGTACATGAATGCAGATCTAAGCTGAATAAACCAAAGAAGAAATATTACATGTAAAAACATTTTTCTACTTGCAACATGCATGATTACTCATTTCATGAATGCAGAAAAAGGATAAAGCAAGTTTGGAAACCCAAAGAACAAGAGAATGCATATCAACTGAGAAGTGTCGGTAATACATATGTATGGGATTACAACACGTGGCTAAATTGTACAACATGTCATAGATATGGAAATATAGCTGCAAACTGTATGAGGAAATGGATAAGAAGATCTAGAAACTAGACTAACCCTGGAATGGCATGCTTACATTGTCATAAGGTCGGTCACTTAAGAAAAGACTGCAGAGACCAAGTGACGAAGTCAAGCACTTTTGCAAATGGAAATACTATTGAAGACATAAGGAGAATGAGAAATCAAATGTGGAGGAAAGCTTCAAAAAATGATAATGATGGACCAAGCAATACAATTGGTGACACCTCGTCTAATGGATCAGGTGATTCCACCAACCCCACTTAAGAAATACAAGTATGGAATTGCACTCTATAAAGCTATATTTTATATTAGTTCCAACATTCATTCATAATATGCCAAATCAGCATGAATGAAGATGCACTATGGTATTGCATGTTATGTCTTGTGAATCAAGCACTAATACATTTGTGGTCGATTTGCGACGGCTATGTGTCTCAATTGCGACCGCAATGTGTCGCAATTGTGACAGGAATAGACGTCGCTATTTTTTATTCGCAAAATAGACGTCTTTCCATATCCGTCGCAATCGCGACTCCAATCCGTTGCTATGTAGCCCTATCAACCCTGACATTTGGGGCGTCGCCAATACAGGAAATCCATCGTAATTATATGGGTACACGTCGCAATTGCGACGGAAAACCAAGCAACTGCGACGGTTTTTAGGCGTTGCCAGTACAGCTCGCCCGTCATAATTCTTGGGTTAACGCCGCAATTGCGACGAACACCCAAGAAACTATGACGGTTTTCGGGCGTCGCTAGTACAGCGACCCCATCGTAATTCTGGGGAGTAATGTCGCAATTGCGATGATGTCAAGATAGAATTAAAAAAAATTTGCTTGTTAGATAATTATTTACGAATAATAATGTTGTATTCATGAATTTCTGGATAAAACACTTTTGAAAGCAACTGAATGAATCCCTGTAATAGCAAAGCACATTGTTAGGTTTCCAATCCATTA
>MU225392.1:3480763-3491599 GCA_018584345.1 Thuja plicata
TCTTAGTCTTGGAGGTAGACTCAGTAGACTTCGAAGAAGATTTACCCTTGGAAGGGTTAGCTGGAGGTTTTGAATCATTTTTCTGTGCAGGTTTGGAGGAAGACTCATTGCCTGTAGAATCTTTCTTTAGTTTTCCTTTCTATTTTGGTTTCCCCTGTGAAGACTGAGCAACCAATGCTTGGCTAGAAGAGCCAGAAGCATCCATCTGTTGGATCTTTGCCTGTTCCCATGTCAACCGATCATAGAATGTCTCAAAAGAAGGCATGGTGTGCCTAGCACCCAAAGCATCCATGGTGGAGTAGAAAGTGGAAGAGAAGATCTGATACTGTCCTCACAACTTTGAGAGTATCAAGAAGATACACTCATCATCTGTCTTGGTTTTCCCACATCCCTGCAAAACTAAGCGCAGAGACTTGAACTTCATCAAGAAGTCCTCAATGGTGGGAAAGCTAGTAGGTGTCAAAGTAGTCAACTCTGCATCAAGATGAAGTGCCCGGAACTCATTTACAGTGCCAAACAAATCTGAAAACTTGCCCCAAATGGCCCTAGGAGTGGTCAAACCATCCAAGTGAAAGAGGAGACTATCAGAAATGTTCAGTGCAATCAAGCCCATGGCTTCATCCATCTTATTCCTGTGTTATAGAATCTCAAAAGGACACTGTAGGATAGGTTTTTGTTCATCTAGGCATGACCATAAGCCACGTGACATGAGTAGCCTGGTCATGTGTGCTTTCCAAGTGTGGTAATTATGCGGTGTCAGCCGGGCCACAGAGGGGTTCGACATTGAGAGAAGAAAGAGATGAAAGTAGAAGGGTCAATTTCTGCAAGTAATGATAGAAAGAAAAGACAACCCCCCACAAAGTATGATTCTAACCCTCGTACAGCAAATAAGCAACTACTGAAAGCACAAAGAAAACTAGAGAAAAACCTGAACACCGGATGCAGAGTAGAAGGGAAAATGAAGCCTCTACTTCAACGCTGAAAATAGGAACTCAAATGGTTGATCAATGAACAAAACTAAGATCATTGCGTCCGTCTCAAAAACACCTTTTTGATGATATTTGATTTTCCAAAAAAGGACACCGTATGCCCAAGATATGGGCAAAAAACCACAGGTACCTCCAAAAAACTAGTCACTGGAAAAAACTAGTCATGCGAATAAATTTGATGGCCTAATGGCCGTTGCAGGGTGTTGGCGGCACGATGGTGGCCCATGGGCAGCGACACCGATGGAGGCGGCGAGCAGGCAAGGAGGCGGCGGCGGGTGGGCCAGGCGCGGGCAGCGGCTGAGCGGCCGGTGGGTGACGGCGGGCCCGGGTGGCGGCGCGGTGGTCGCTGGGCGGCGCGCTAACCAGCAGCGGTGCGTGGGTGGCGTGTGGGTGGCACGCATTGGAAGCACTAAAAAAAGCCCTTTTTAAATTTTTTTCTAGTTTTTTTTTCTCGATTTTCGTGTCATATGACCCTAGGGGGCCAAGAAATTTTTCCTGTGGTCACAGAGGCCAAAATAGTCAAACTTTATATGTTTTTCGACTCTCTCGGGCCCTCTGAACGCAATGGAAGAGTCCATTTTTGCTCAAATGACTCTAGAAAATGGTGCCTCCTTCAAAGTGAAAGAAAAAACCCTAGAGAAGTTGCGGCTGTCGCCTTCGAATTGTGGCTTCAAAAACTTTCAACCTAGGCAGCGACAGGGTGGCTTTGATACCATGTAGGATTTGAGAAACACAAATCCACAGAACGCCAAGAACACCTGCATGCAAAATACCTGAAGCTGAAATGAAACCTGTGAAAGAGAGGCAAGGGTTTGGAAAATATCAGCGGAGTGAGAGAGAATTATTATTTCCCAAAAGAATGAATTACAATAATTACAAAAAGTGGCTTATAAGGTGAGAAACCCTAAAGCCAGAGAAAGCTAGGTTTGTGCATTTAATAATTAATAAACATATTAATTATTATGCACCTACAAATGACAAGCTTAAGTGAATAGAATGATAGTGTACTTTAATAATTAAACCAGATAGATTTAATTATAAAGACAAATGAACTATTACTCTAACAAGAACCATTTATATCAGAAGTAGTTAACTTAGTTCAAAATTTATGCACACTAGAGCACTTCACTACCGAGCATAGTGAACAGATAGCTAAAATGAATGAAGATCTAAAAACTAGTGCACAAAGTCTATCAACCGAAGCAAATGCATTCCAACTAAATTATGAGAAGATTGCCGAATCTAAATGATCCAGACTTGAGCTACAAAAGGCAGAAAGCAAAATCAGATATGAAGTAACTGAGCTACAAGCTATGTTACTACTAAATCTCACTTTTTTGTTGACACACATGACTTCAGAAAAGAATCTAATTTCCACCCCAGAGATGTCAGTCACAGAGAGTATCTATGACATGCATGCCAGAATCACTTTGGAGCACATGACCCTCGAGAACCTCAAGGAAAAATGGGACAAGCTAATGGCATCCATACAACAATCTCATTCACACATATTTGACAAGTTGTAAGTGCTACATCTTTGTCATTATTTTTAAAAAAGGGGGAAAAAATATGTACATACATTGTATCCACAAAGGGGGAAAATGTACCAAGGAAAACATGTATATACATTTCAAAGGGGAAAACAAAAAAAGGAAAACATGTACATACATTGTATCTACACAAGAGGAAACATTGTACCAAGGCATGTACGTAGGGGGAGTCATTGAAAAGGTAAAACAGTTGGTGTATATACTACACATATCAGTTTTTGATACTAATGCCAAAGGGGGAGATTGATAATCCTTAAAAGATCAAAAGTTGTCATTAGTATAATAAGATAATGGTTTTGCACTGTTAGTTACATGATCACCGAGTGACAGCTTTCACCAAACACAGTGGTCACCAAAATGGTCAAACAGAGTGGTCACTGAAATGGTTAAGTGTAGTGATCACCAAAATATTTTGAACACCGGGTGAAGTGATTAGTGAGCACCAGTATGCAGAGACTTCATTGAGCACAGTCTACAGAGACTTCACCGAGCATAGTTTACAAAGACATCACCGAGCACAGTCTACATAGACATCATCAAAGATAGTTTTATTCCCGAGAAAAGAGGATCTCAAACTACACATCGGCTAAAGAACGTTAATCTTTAAAACAACTTTATGCTTAGTTGGACAACCATTTTTTGTGGATCAAGAAAAGCACAATATGTGGATGCAATTAATTAACTGATTGTATTCATGCAAACTAGGAGATCAAGGTCAAGTTGTAAACCTTTGATCATTACAGTTTTTCAAAAAGGCGTGAAACCTAATTAGGTCAAAACCTTTATATATAGATGTAATGATCAATCAAGAACATGATGATTGTATCCACAGAAGGATATCTATGGATCAAATAGAGAGTTTCATGCAAAAGGAAAGTTAAAGTAGAATTCAGTTATGAAGAACTACATTTAAGGTTACCGAGTAGAACAAAGGTATTATCCATCACAATAGGTGATATATATTTTTTGAACTTAATGGATCTATAATCAAAAATTCAAGATTGCAAGCTATCAGGTCATCTATATTTTTGTCTACTCTCTAATAATTGTAGAAAACAGAAAAAATCCTTCAAGAAGGTGGACTCAACAGTCTTATTGTAAATATTTTAACCGAGTGCACACATACATTGTGTTGCTGAAATCTCTTAACCGAATAGACTTAACAAGTCTAACATGTTACTCCTAATAGTGTAAGATTGTAAAAAAATGATCATAACTTGTAGCCTTAACCGACACCTTCCATTCTGCAGATAGTGAATCTTTGTGGGTTTCATCCCCACTGCAATTTTTACCTTCTAACAGTTTCTGTGTTATCATTTCTTATGATGTGCAAATGAGTTTCATGAATGTTTCTATGTTTTTTTACATGCACTTACATTTATGTTATGATATTACCTGCATGAAGTACAAAAGCTACAATGGTCGGTTATGCAAGCAATGATTACTAAGGTTTAAAGTGTAAAATTTTTTAAGGGTACTGATTCACCCCTCTCCTCTCAGTACACACCCTTCCATTATTCCAATAGTCTAGGCATATAATCAGATTTTATTTCCATGTCATATGAGATATCTTCATGAAAAATCTCAAAAGTAGGCTCATACAAATCTCAAATTTTTATCATCAATGTTTTCATACAAACCTTTACATTCAAGAACATTTATATATTCAGATTCATGTCTAAGATCCATTTTAGTGGCATAAAAATTCATCATGGAACACCCATGCTATGAAACACTCTCCATTTGATGAGATAACATATATGTTTTCAGATCTGAAAACTTATATCTTGAATATTTTTAAATATCAGTAAAACATTCCATAGATATTGACATTGACTCTTGATCCATTGTATTAGCATCATACATATTTAAATCAGATATTGATAAACAAGTATTAATAGACGCTTGTGTATCCATGGAATCTTCATGCATAAAGAATGGTTCCATCTCAGTCTCAATCGGATTACTTGAAGAAAAAAAATGACAATCCTTACCATTTTCTTCATAATTTGGGACAAGATGAAGGAGCACAACACTTTCATATTCAACATCAGCAATGGAAGTTTTTTCTTATTTAGGGACAAAAAATTCATGTTCACTTCAGATGGTTGTTTCAGGCCCTTGCAAATTACTCATTAATTTATTATTTTCCTTTAACATATGTGCAATAGATAAAATTATATTCTAAAACATCCTTGATTTATTCATGTTTGCCTCATCACTTTGTAGCCCATTGAATGCATTTGGGAAAAAAATGTTGGCACTTTGACATGGAACAGAGTTTGGAGCAACAAGTTGGTCACAATTCTAAAAATTCATTTAAGCTTATGTACTTCAGGACTCAACTTCATATGAAGCCTTGTGAGAACTCGTGGCGTCAATGTTGTGAAGTTTTATCAGTGCAAAATTTATCATGCCTTCAATATCCATAGGCATTTGAAAATCCTGATGCAAATTTGTGGCTCTTTGTTCCTCATTCAGTAACTTATCTTCTTGCCAAATGCGCCTAAGTACAACAATAATGACATTGCATCTTGTGGCCTATAATTTTTTGGAATCTTCTTCAGTTCTTTCACGAATCAAAGATTAAATCCATGCACTAACTCTTAATTTAAGACATGTATAGTCATGAAGTCATCTAACATTGTGGACACACAAACTATCTCACCAAATTTCTCATTGAATGTTGATTTAAATTCTACCCAAGAGATGACTGGATCTAGAAATAAACATAAAAACCATTCTTGTGTTTCATCTATTAGAGACTAAACAAATAATTTTAGGATCACATCCTCATGATTGATGTCATAGTCATCTATTAGGTTACTGAATCTTTGTAAATTTTTTTCAACTGACTTAAACTTTTGACTGCTAAACTTTGGAATATCTCTTCTATCTTCGGATGGCATGGAATTTGAGAAACCATTGATATCACTGAAATCTATGGATTGATACCTCTGAGCACCAAATTCTCTTTTCATGTTACACACTTGAGGTTGGGGTTCATTACAAGGAATGGTTACACTAGAAACCATACAAGAATGATCAAACTGATACATCCTTATACTCATGCTCTTTCAAGTTCTTTAAAATAATAGACATAAAACTAGGTAATTCATGAATTACAACAACAGATATTGAGATCTCTTCCAATGAGCATTAACTAATGAATCACACATACTTCTTTACACCATTTAGAGTACAAACAAAAACTGAGAAGTATGCAACATTACTATTGATCATTCTCGGACTTAGTGCT
Source organism: Thuja plicata (assembly GCA_018584345.1). Classification (NCBI taxonomy): domain Eukaryota; kingdom Viridiplantae; phylum Streptophyta; class Pinopsida; order Cupressales; family Cupressaceae; genus Thuja; species Thuja plicata. The sequence continues at coordinate 3,486,562 of MU225392.1, forward strand.
TAAATCACTTAATAGAAAAATTTGGAATCTTCACAAAAAGATAACTCTTTTTTGATAGATAACTCGGTGGTTCCCTAGTAGATTCGCCAGTTTGTTAGTGATTTTTCTCTTAGGAAAATAAAACACTAATTAACAAGGTTTTCTTACAAATGTAAGAAATTATTCTACTCGTTAGGCTCTGCAGGACCTAGGTGGTTGACCCTATGCAATGTTGTCAGATTGGAAACAAATAACATTGAACATTTCCCTCTAACAGATAACCCTAAACAAAATACATCAAAACACATGTAGACTATTTCACAATTGGCCTAATTCTAATTACATACAAATTCCTACATGACTAAGAGTGAAATAGATTAAACCTACATCTACCAACATGAAATGAAAATGGTGATTTGATAAATGCGTGTTTCTAAAACAAAACTTGAACAACACAAATAGAATAGTACTTATCCAAGGGCAAGGAGTCAAATCTTAAGTAATGAATACATACCTAATCAACATATAACTTCAAACTAGTGAGCCATGTCTATCATTAATACAACTTTGTCTTCTATTTCATAAGCCATTCTTATGAATCCATAATGCATTTCAAATTCCATATAACCTGCAAAAAGAATTTTATTTATTCCTAGAATGAAACCCACATAAAATGGAACACATTGACAAGGGATTTTCCAAGAAGAATCACAATATTTTGAGTACATTGTGTGTATGTTGAACACCTACCTATTGGGATCACGCTTAGACATGCAAACGTTAGAGCATATGAATCATATTAACATATCAAAAGCACAATCTAAACAAAGCTTCCATCATAGCCTCCGATGAGACAAACAAGTGCATCCAAGCCTTGTTGATTTTCTCTTAGAGAGGAATGAGGGTGTGCTCTCCCAACACAATAAACTAAATCCTACTATGATTGGATGATGATTAAAAATGCAAGCTAATGAGTTTGATAAAGAGCTCAAAAATAAGTATGAGGAACTTGTCTCAAGCTTTCATCAAGATGATGATGCAAATGCAAAGAAATAAGATAAAATGTTATGCATGATTCAAGATTCATTTACCATTATCCTAATATGTAATATCTAAATGGATTCAAACTTGAAATGAACTAACATGATGCATGCACAAGAAAATCCTAAAATGAAACTAACATAATAACAATGCAAAAAAATGGATGATTTGTTCTTGGCAAGAGCCTCTATTTATAGATTTTTGGAGGGAAGGGAAGGGATTGGATGAGGTGGAGCACATGTGGCATCCACATAGATGCCACATGGAGGACACAAGGGAAAAAGGACATGCCATACAAAAGTCAATCTTGAGCCTTTAAGGTTTGAGTGGCTCAAAGTTGCTCACACATGTGTGAACAACTCTTGGGGAATGGAGTGGGGGATAAAAAGGTGGCTACATTTAAGGAAGTTGGGTGACTTCCTTGGGAGGAGTTGTTCACACATGTGTGAGCATTCCATTAGCACTAAAAGGGTTAGGAATCACACTTTAAGTGTGATTAGTGTGTGCTTAAGTGAGAGAATAGGTTTATTAAGAGGGATAGGTAGGGTAGGGTAGGAATAGAGTAGGTTTGTAGATAGGATTAATAGGTCTTTAGGCTAGGCTTAGATTAATGATTCAAATTAGATTTAAATTTAATCTTGGTTTAGAGGACTATTAGAAATGTGAGGGAATAATAAATTGAGATTTATTTAAAAGGGGATTTAATGGAGAAATGTATATAAATAAGATTTAATACATTCAAGGGGGATAGTATTTAAATTAAATTTAGATACTATAGAAGGTGAATCATATTTAATGAAATAAATTTAATTAAATAGATATAATAATATAATAGATATAATTAATTCATTAAAATTAATTATAATGTTATAGGGATATTAATTAAATTAATATAAGGATGATTCTTTACATCTAAATTTTGCCCCTCTTTGATGCAGCGTCAAAAGTGGCATCATGTCAAAGAAATGAAAATAAGATTCCCCAGAAGGACCAGAAAGATCTAGGGTGACGATGGTAAAGGATTGTACCCCCTCGAGAAAATAATAGAAAAAATAATTTTTTGTAAAATTTTCTCAAAAATACGGAAAGAGGGAGAAAGCTAAATTGCATGGCATGTCCGGAAAGATTGGAGCAAAAAACTGATACCGGAATGGAAAATGGGACCCAAGAGGCCTATAAATAGTTCACCGGGGCCCAAGAAGAAGTCATTTTCACTCACAAAGAGCTAAAGATGAAGAAAGAGAGAAGAAATGGCAGAAGTTTAAGACCGTGCACAACTAGGAGAGTGCATTAGGACCTACCAGCGACCTGCGGACATAGGAGCACTAGTGAGTAATCAAAGCCCTCCTTGTCGCTTATGTTTTTAATGTATTTGGTAGCATTTATGAGGCCCTTAAGGCATTAAAAAAAGGCCCACAGAGGAGATGGTGATCACCAGACTGCTATCTGCGCAGACGGTGATCAAAAAATCATTGTCCTTGCAGAAGACCGATCTGCAATCGTCAGCTGCACAGACGGGGATCGCAAGATCGCCATCTATAATGTAAAGGAAGGAGAGGGGAAGCAGGGTAGAGGCGATGAACTATTTCTTTGTCTGCATGGGCTAAAAGGTAGTGGCCAAAACTGTCGTCTCTGTAGATCGACAGTTGCGCAAATCTGCCATCTGCGCGGGTGAATCAGCGTCTCTGTCGATTGACCCAGGAATAGATGAAAAGAGAGGAAAAACTTAGCATAAATAGCCCATGGGGCATTTTTTGATGCCCCAGATTTAGAAAGAAAGTTAACTGACATGGGTATCTATGGATGCAGGAGGACACGATATCGTTCAGATCTAGGGAGTGTTATCCGGTGATGATGACACTATCACAGGAGTTGATGATAGAGGAGTGGGGATAGGTCACACTATGTGGCTTGGAGAACGTCCATCATTGGCCCCATCTTTGAGCGCATAATGCACTTATGTCCACCTTGATCGAGAACTAGCATAGTACCACTTCCATCTTTCACTTCCCCACAGGGGAAACGATGATTACTCTAGACGATGTGTGGAGGATATACAGAGTGTCGATTCGGGGGCTGATACCCAAGTATTGACATGAGGGGTCAGAGAAACATATGGAGATGCAATTTGGTAGACCATTTGCAGATATTCCTACTACACGGTAGTGGATGTCATGAGTACCTGAGAAAGAGACTAGGGGTCAAACCCATGTCTACCAGTCAGTAAAAGACTGAAGGCTGCATCAGCCATATATTATCAGAATATCATTCATGATTGATGCAAGCAAAGATGAACTTTAAAGCTACATCTATATACAGAAACATATATATTAGAAATGAGCACCAGAGCATATTATTGTATTGATGATGGATAAGGGAAATTCAAGGAATATATTATGGATAGAAGAAAATAATTGTTTAACATGAATGTCAGATATTTGTAAAATATTTTTTTGGCATTGTTGTCAAAGGGAGAGATTAATGTATCCATATTATCATCACAAACTATTCATTATCAGATTACTCCAAACAGGGAGAGATCATATCCATAGGGAGAGAATTTGTATAAAAGTTGCAAACAAAAGATAGAGATATCAAAGAAAAAGAACAATCAAAAGAGAGAAATTGACACAAACAGAGGACACAACACATCAGGAGAAGAAACAAAGAAAGCTGCAAGAATCAAATCTAAGCTTACACAGAGCTTACTGGCGGTCTGACATTTTTATCAGTTATCAAAACAAACTGTTTGGTAATTTGATGAATCTCAACAATTGTATTTCATATTGTATTAGAAATAGTATAGTGTGATAATACAGTATGTTTCCATCAATGCCAAAGGGAGAGATTGATGACATGTAACTGATTGAATGTTTGATAATGTTAAATTGAAGATGATGCAAGACATTAAAATAGTTAATGGTTTGCATTGTCATTGATGTTAACTTGATATCATCTTTACGGTCATGTACATAATGCCAAAGACTTCAGAGAATCAATGGAACAATGATTATGCTTTCAATAATGCATAAAAGTCAAGTATTCACTAAGTGATAGACTACACCAACAGAATGCACACCATCGGTAAAGGAAAATAAAAAGTCACAGTGATGCCCGACGAGCAGAAGAGAGTGTTTCCTGAAAAAGTAGAATCACAGGATGCCCAAAAAACTAAAAATAGAGTTTCCCAACGGATGGAGATCCTAAAGCTAACTGGAGTTACACCAACGGAATTGGCAGTTGTCGTCGACGACGAACTACAGAATTGACTGACAGAACAGAGAGTTCTAAAAATGAAAAAATATCTAGCTGGCAAAGCTTAAGGATAGACTTAACTGGTTGTTTTATTTGTTTTATTAGACCATAGTTAAGTAATTGATTTAAAGAAGATTTATACAGTTGGCAAGAAGATAACTACAAGATAAATCAGGAGTTAAAGCCGTAAATCAATTTGGCTGGATTGTTTTTCATGCCAAGAATCAAGAATCAAGAATTAAGGAATATCGTATCTATATAAGAGACAAGCATAATTCATTTCCATAATCCATCTGATACACAAAAGGGGAGTGAATAGAAATAAGATGTTGAAGAGAAACTAGTGAAGGAAAAACTTCATACAGTCCTGATCAATCAAGCTGAGGGAGAGCTAAAGAATTTTGCAGACACCGATGAACAGTGAAGCACAGCATCACAGAGCAGAAAGAGTGGAGCACAAAGGAATTGAATTGATACATTGATCAGAGAGGTATTGTACTTAAATAGATCTAGAAATCTGTAATTCAAAGTTGCATTAGAAACAGGTCATTGTGTTTCAGTTTAACCATTGAAGCATCAAGTCTCTTAACAGAGAAAGACTTAACAGTCTTCTATAATTGAGGTATATCCTAATACATTACCAAAAAGGTTGATTCATGAAAGTAGCATTGAATTTGCATAAAGCCTATTGACAGCCTAAGAAGGAGGTTGATTCAAGGATGGTAGCAAGATTTTCCTAAAGCCTATTGACAGTCTAAGAAGG
>MU225392.1:3494657-3521268 GCA_018584345.1 Thuja plicata
TGAGGGTAGCTATCACAAGGCGATGAGGACATATACAGGTACCCGCAGGGAGGCAACCACTAGGCATCCTAGATATATAGGGATAGGGACCGCAAGGATAGGGGCCATAGGGGCCACAAGGGCAGATACCATAGGTACAGGGCCACCAATAGGCCAAATATCCTAGGAGGTTTATGACATAGTGGTTGAGAGTAGAAAAACCTACAAACAGAGCTTAGGAGAGTACAGGGGATTTTAGCCACATCCCAAGCTATTGAGAGTAGCGTACATGCAAAGTTGTCGAGGCTATAGGGACTGTTGGCCACCTCTCAGGATACAGAGAAAAGCCTATAGATGGAGATGACCTAAGTATAGGGTGTATTGGCTGGAGAGAATGTGCTTACATATAGTGCACACAGAGCACTAGACCTATTATAGGCACAGGTAAACAACTGTATGTTTACCATGGGGGGACATGATGTGGATGCCCTGGGAGAAGAGTTAGCCTCCATGGATGAGTACATAGATTCCCTCACATCACGGCGGGATGCTGCGTAAAGATGAGCTGGGACTTATCACGCAGAGTGGATATAGCCTACCAGGCAACCACAACCGATGGTGTTAGTAAAGTGCTAGAAAACATGTTTGCAGCACACAGAGAGGCAGGAAGGAGAGTTCGGGAGGCCTCATATTATATGGGCTTATATTTTGGGGCGGTGTTAAAGGGTCAGCAATAACTAGCCTATTTAGAGATATTAGTATCACAGAGTACATGTCAGGACTCACAGGCTTTAGTGGGATTACCACCCCGTCCATCTAGAGGGGGAGGAGGTGCAGGACCATTGCAGCCACTCTCATGATTTATCAGAATATTTGGATACACATTTTTGTAGTTTTTGAGATGTAGACATACATGTAAGATATATGATGGACACTATAGACAGTTTTGATGTATATAGACATTTATTGCGGTGGATCTTTGTTGTGTTTATGGATGTTTTATGATTCTATATGTAGATGTATATGATTTTATGATGGACATGTAGGATGCGATGGATGTATATAATGATGCTAACCTATATGTGATGTAAGCATGTGATGCATAGGATGGTTAATAATATACATGTTGATGCTTATAGATGGATAAGTGCAATGAATTTTATTTTATGTATGTAATGTGATGTGAGATGTAATGAAATTATAATGTTGATGTAATGATTTTGATGTTTAATGAAAATGGATAAATGTGTATAATGTATAATGATTAATGAATGCAACTTTGAAGGATTAATGATTAATGAGATGATATAATGATAATGAAATGAATGTAACTATGTGATGAGACAATTTATTATCTTTGCTTTATGTTATCTTGATACTTTGTTTAAGACATTACCAAGACATTTGTGAACCTATAACTATGTGAACTTGTGATAAGTAAAGTTAGAATCACCAAGTCCATGTGTACTTAGCTATGACATGTTTTTCCAAAAGTGATATATATATTTAAGTACTTCATATAGCTATTAGGATGTTTGTTCTAATATTTGGATTGATTTGACTAAGTTTACTTATATACATTTCTACATGCTACTAACTTGCCAGGAAAAAGGAATAGCTTGAGAGTGGTTGACAACATTAAAAGAGGAAACATTGAAGTCCATCTGCGATGGGGAAAATCATCATGGAACTGAGAGACATGCCCACTACATTGGAGGAGCCACCATCTTAGAGAATATAGGAGTATAGCTCTGCTATATTTCCTCAACGCTCATTATCCTGTTGAATTGGTCATCCAGACTTTATTACATATGTTGTGGGCTATTACATTTCTTTTTTCTTATATGACAAGATTTAAGTCATAACTTATCTTTACATTTTGAATAAGTGTCAATCCACTATATATAGGGATTTGATTTTTAGTTTGTAAGTTCAGAAGTTTTTGGAAAATATATTGTTGCATCTTGCACATCAAGTTGTTTTTCTAGTTCTGTGCATTGTTCTTATGTAATCATTTTCTGAAATATAATGAAGTGATTTTGGTTTACCTTCTATGTTAGTAGGTAGTTAGCAGAAGCCAACCAAGGGGGCCCACTTTGAGCTAGACTAGAATAGAGTAGATTAGATTTAATTTTAGTATTTATAGTATTTTGAATAAGAGTTTACTGTTTCATTCCTGCAGCATTAGATTCATGTATGTTCCTGCAACACTTGCAAGGATAATTATGGTAAATGCTATGGGTTGATAGAATAGGTTTAAATTAAGTTTGCAGTTTCCAACATTAATTCCATTAAGTAGCCAAGTGTGTTTACCTTTCCTACAGAAATAGTGTAGGTTTCTTTCATGCATCTTGACTTCCTGCAGCATAGGTAGCATGACTCTTTGAGAAACTTAGTGCACATATTGTGTTGTCCCATTTCAAGTATATGTCCCTGGGTGATGCAGGAGCATCCCAGGGTAGTTGGCTATCCTGCATGTTTGGGAGATTTGATGGAGTCGTGTGGACTTATTTTCATGTGTGAGGGGTTTGGTAGAGTTGGATAAACCTACTTGGGTCTTGGGTAATTGGTTTTGATGTATTTAATGGAACTTGGCATGGTCTTGGTTGCTTGGCATGGACTGGGAGGAGCTCGGCCTTGCTTAGGAATTTGGTGCCTATTACAAGTTGTATAAGTAATTTTCCACAAAGAGTTAGAGGATGCAAATTTCAAGGATTTAAGAGGGCCTAGATTTCTACCTATGGTTCGAAGCACAATTCCTAATTCATCTGGAGCTAGGAGATATCATGATTTTACTTAGACATCAATTTTGGACATATAATTGTTGTTGTTGGCCGACTTGTGGCATTTAATTTATGTGGTTGTATTTAATTTATGTTCTGAGCCAACCTTTGGCTTAGATTGGTATAAGTAGGGGTTGTGGGGGAAGTCTTTAGTCATTATTCATCCATCCTAGAGCAGAGGAAGAGGCAGAGGAGTGATTTTTGAGAGGAACTAGTAGCTGTGGCTTGGGAAACAAGGAGATTGCTTGGTGGGCTTGCGAGCACAAGTTTGGATCTTCCTGGAGGTTTCTACCATAGTTTGGCTAGGGTTTGGTTTGGATCTTGTGAGATCTTTTGGATTTCCTCTTGTAATTGCATTGTATTTGGCTGTAACCCGGAAGGCCTTACAGCCAGGCATGTTGGATGAAAATATGATGATTCTATTATGAGTATTTGCATTGTGTGGATCTAAATCTCTGTGATGTCATTTTTTTTTCCATTGTGTGGTTATTTTTTGGGGCTAGGACATCTCCATTGGGGATTCTCCTACCTTTCCCTTCATCATTGGGTTGACAATTTAAATGCACTTCATGATAGGAAAATTAATCCTTAGTTTGAATACACTATTCCGAGGAGAAGCTTTGACATGATTAGTAGTACCTATTGTGAGGCGGTTCATTTTTGGCACTGTTGCCGGGGATGGTATCAATACAAGAACCTTATTGAGTCATTTTCCTTTTTTTTAGATAGTTTCCTACTTTCTAGATAGAAGTTTGCAGTCCTGAACTTGCTTCACAAGTGTGAAGAATTTACTTGCATGCATCGAAGAGGAAGAAGATGAGATGAATATGGTATATTTCTTCTAGGATATTCTGCAAATATGAATGAAGAATTTGAATTACCTTTTGTTGACGCAAGTCCTAAATTTCCTATAGCATCTTCCTTTGAGGTAGCGCATTTTGATCCAGTTGGCCTTCGTCCCTTCGCTGAAATTTTGGCCAGTTTTCTTGATAATTTCATTCCAAGTGCACCTATTGTCCATAATCTTGTAGCTAATATTCCTTTCCAGCAACAAATCTAGTTTCAAATACCACCAGTAATGGCACAACCTACATTTCCATTTCCTCTTCCAAGCCTTATTAACAATGCTAATCTCAAAAACATACCCACTGGTGCACTACCAAATTTCTATGGCCTAATAACTGAAGACTCTGACACCTTTCTGTTTGTGTTTGACATTATCTATCGAAGCTTTGACTACAACACTAATGGGTGCAAGCTTAAGTTGTTTCTAGGAACATTAAAGGAGTCCACCCTACAATGGTTTATGGGCTTAGAAGCTAATGCAACAACCAGTTGGGATGAGATGCAAACTCTATTTCTGCAAAAATACAAAGAGTATTGCAAGGGGGTGACCCAAGAGGAGATGAAATTTTAAGAATGTCATAGAAGGAGGATGAAACTCTAGATGATTATGTTTCACACTTCTTGTACAACATGTAGAAGAACCCACAACATGTGCTAGAGGAGGATTCACAGAAACTCATTTTCTTGAGGGGAGTAAAAAATAGCTTCCTGGAAGCACTGGACCACATGGATGGAGGAGATATATCTCAATCTTCTTGGGATGACCTTAAGAAAATATTCCTCAATTATTCAAGATCAACTATAAAAAAGGGTAGAGAATTTTGGTCTACATTTACTAAGGGGAACAACTCAGGCATTTCTAATTTGGAGATCTTGAACCTCCTGTCAGATTTCAAGAAAGATATCATTAATGATGTTACTACACACCTGGACACCATGACTACCAAGAAGAAGCATGCAGATGTTTTAGAATAGCTAGGAAATTATTTTCCTCACTACCGCAAACAAAAGAAATATTATGGATGCAAGCTGGTGGTGAACTTGGAGAACCAACACCTACCTACTGAGTACATGAAAATAGAAGGTGATGATGAGCATGTGTTCTTTGTTTCTCAACATCATCCATTGGCTTCAAGACAAGGTATGCCTCAGGATTCTTTGCAATTTTCTAGTCCTTATAATAATCAATGGCAAAACTAGATTTATCAAAATTCTTCTCAATACTCCCAACCTCCTTGCAATAACCAGTGGCCTAACCAACAACAAAACCAGTGGCCTAATCAAACTCAAAATCAATGGCATCCACCATAGAGGAATTGGAAACCCTATAACCAATATAGAGGGACTCAACAGTGGCCTAACCAAAATCTTGGTTATCCATTCTTACCACCTCAAGTATCTCAACCCGCAATAATGCCACCTCCTACAACCACAAGTCCTAGTCCAAAAAAAACACAATTACCTACTCAGTCCCAACCTAATCCTAACAACAAGAAATAATAGCAACCAATGTATGCCACTGATACTTAGCAGTACCCTGCATATGCACTAGAGACATCTGATATCCATTTGAGATTTGGTACTACTCTGCCTACACCTGAGTCGCATGCTATAACAAAAGTTTCAGACATTCCTGTAGCATCAACACAACTACTAGAAGTTACTTTTCCAAATACTTTCCAACCAACTGATATACCAAGTAAAACTGATGTTCATAGCTCAATTAAACCTCTCTTTCCATAAAGGCTTAGAATGGAAAAACCTATACCCCAAGAAGAAACACCATTTGATATCATTGAGCAGCTGAAAAAATGCATATCTAGATTCCTCTATTCCAAGCTATCAAAGATGTTCCTCTTTATGGAAAATCTATTGAGGAAGCATGCCTTAAAAATTATAGACGTAAGAAAAAGGATCCTCAAACAGTCCATGTTATAGGAAAACTTGCAGATATTATGTTGGGGAAGATAGTCATATCAAAGTATTCTGACCTTGGAATCCTAGTTGTTGATCTTATAATTAATGGCCAGTCTGTGAAAAATGCTCTAGTTGATTTGGGAGCAGCTATAAATGTCATGACTAAGGATACCATGCATAGGTTGAGTATAGAGGGATTGAGAACCACACCAATAGTCTTATAGCTTGCAGATAGTTCCACTTCAACCCTAGATGACATCATAGAGGATATAGCAGTCACATTAGATTCATGGGAATATCCTGTAGACTTCCTAATATTATCACCTAAGGTAAAATTTGATGACTATCCAATTATCCTTGGAAGACCTTGGTTAGCCACCACTGATGCCAATATTAGTTGTAGATTAGGTAACATGATAATTTCAAATGGACAAGCAATAAAGAAGTTAGCATTATATCCTCCTGCCCAACCCAACTAGATTTGAGTACACCTATTTGGCCAGATTTGGGAGATGAGGAAGAAGAGATAAATTATGTTGCTCAACTAATGGTGTTACACAGGAAATCCTTCCTGAAAACACAAGAAGAAGATGATGTTATTCAAAGTATACTTACCAATGAGTGTGTCATAGAAAAAGATATTTATGGAAGTTTTGTTCTACAATTATGTACCTATGAGGGTTGTGTTTTTCCAGCAACACCTAATATTATCAATCAATTACTACCCTATGAAGTAGCTACAAGCCCAATTTCTGAAGTGTCAAAGATAGAGCTAAAAAATACTGTAGAACTCTCTCCTGGTCACAATCTTCATGTTAACAATAAGTTTCCACCACAATAATTGGCATTGTTAACTAAGATCCTATGTAAACATGAAAAAGCCTTTGCTTGGGATTATGGAGAGATGATAGACCTGAACCCAAATCTCTAAACACATATAATCTAAATCAATGAAGGTAGTCTACAACTCTGCCAACCCTAGAGAAGAATTAATCCAGCCTTGAGAGAAATAGTTAAAACTGAGTTGCAAAAATTGTTGGATGTTGGTTTTATATATCCAATCTCTGATAGTAAATGGGTATCACTCTGGTCATAGTGCCTAAAAAGGGGGGTAAATGGAGAATCTATGTATATTATAGGGAATTAAATAATGCCACAAAGAAAGACCATTTTCCATTGCCATTTGTTGATCAAGTTCTAGACACTTTAGCTGGAAAGAAGTGTTGGAAAGCTACAATGTAAACAATTGTTGTTTTGTCATTGATGTCAAACCTTAACTGGTGAGCCTATTTCTATCTCTTTGAGTACCATATATATTGATTATTGAAGAAGTTTTGAAGGAAAGGATAACAAGAAGACCGAGTGAAATGGTTGAGTTATGAGAAATTACAAGAGCACTTGATCAGTTGGAACATTGACAAAGTAATGTGTTGTTTATCCATTAAATGAAGTAAAGATTTTAGTTTACTAGAAACAATATATGCCGAGTGAAGTTTGTGTTAACCGAGCACCAGTGTATGCTGAGCATAATTTCTTAGTATCGACCGAGTGCCAGTAAATTGCCAAGGAAAATAGTGATGACCGAGTGGAAGAACACAGTGTTGGCCGAGTAGTAGTCTATTGGTAATTGTTGAGATTAGAGATCTTTGGCTGACATAATTGAATTTATTGGGATATGTAAAGTTAATTAAGGATAAGAACGGTTGGTCCACACTATTTAAATGCACGGGTAATTGTAATTAATGCATGGATCCAAGATTTAATTAATGATTACTTTGGAGAAATAAATTAAATGTAAATGATGGAAAGATTCATTGGATCTGACCTAACGTAAGATCTACGATCTTGATTAAGCGGCAAAGATTTATTTTACCTAGATGAATAGGTATAAGATAACCTCAAGGGATTATTCAAGATATATGTATGTGAAAAGTGTATGCAATAGAATTACATGGTTAATTGACTGATTGGCATGATCTAGCAAAGAAGGATGAACAGAGAAGCAGAGAGTTGTGAAAGTGATTGCTTGATGGATTTCCAAGAAGATCTGAAGATTGAAATGAGATTGGAGGCCACTCAGTGAATTAGCATAAGAGCTGAATTGGATTTGGAGTTGCAAAGTAAGCTGTATGTATCAGATCACACCTGTTGTTTACTTTCTAACCATTGTATCAGTCAAAATCCTTTAACCAGGTTGACCTAATAGTCATTGTATAAATCCTTTGAGCAAGGTGACATTCACGTGGAATGTTGTAAGACATCTAACAAGTCCACTCCCAATAGGATGATTAAATCCTTTAACCAGGTCACATTTAGCAATGTGTTTTGTAACCTTTAACAGAGTTGGCTCCTAGCAGAGCTCACTTCAGAAGAGTGAAAACTTGGTAGCATGTTACTGGTGGTTTTTTCGACTTTGGGTTTCTACGTTAAATACTGGTGTCAACTTGTGTGAATGTTTATGTTTTGTTTTACTGTTAAGTTTCTACAAGATGATTACATTTGAACAGTAAACTGCATATTTATGTTGTTGACTTATGCTATTGCTACCGAGCTGGTCTGAGTTGTTTAAAGTGATATAAAGTTTCAATTGGTACATCTAGACTTGAGGATAACTTATTCACCCCACCTCTCAGTTATTATAAATTCATTCTAACAATTGGTATCAGAGCTTTGGTCTCTTGAAAATAGTTTGAAGGTACTTGGAGAAAAAAGATCAAGATGTATAAAAAGGAGGTACCAAAGTTGAACAAAGATAACTTCCCTGCATGATAGACTTTGATGAAATTGCACCTTACTGGTAATGGTGCTGCTACTAAATGCTATATTGAACATGATCATGTAGTCCCAACAAAACCTCTCACCGCTGAACAGTTTAGAGAAAATAAGGAACACAATCAAGCAATGTTGGAGATCGCATCATCCTTGAGCTATCCTGAATTTGAAGACAAAGAACTGTAAAAATGCAAAGCATATGTGGGATATCCTAGCAACCATCTATGGAGGAGATACAAATGTGTTGAGAGCCAAATCTGAAAGTTTAAGAGGTAAGTTTGATGAAATGAAAATGCAAGGAGAAAATATGGTTAAATATTGTGGTAGGACAAAAGAAGTTGTGAATGCTATTAGAGGAGATAATGGAACCATTGATGATAAGACCATTATGAGCAAGGTACTGAGAACTCTTCTTCATGTATATTCTATTAGAGTCTCTGCAATTCAAGAATTAAGATGTACTCCTAATAAAAATTTGGCTTTAGAAGGTTTGGTAGGCAGACTTACTACATTTGAGATGTCAAATTTTGATAACTACACTCCACAAGCTATTGAATCCGCATTCAAATCCTAGTTGGTCCTTAAGAAATCAAAGAAAGGAAAGAAATGTGTAAACAGTGACATCAAAACTACAGATGATGATCTAGAATAACATGAGGCACTTATGGCTAGAATACTACCTAGAGGAAAAGGAAAATTCAAAAGTAAAATTCCAATCATTTATTTTTAATGTAACAAAGTTGGTCGTATTGCTGCTAGATGTCCTGATAAGAATGACAAAGATGAAAGAAGGGACATCAAGTACAAAGACAAAAAGGATGACTGAGACTTTAGAAAGTATAAGGATTACAAAGACAAAGGTAAGAAATCTTTCTATATAGCCGAAGAAGCTTCTGATAGTGGAACTGATAATTCTGATGAAAATGATATAGAAGTTGTGTATATTGCTATGAAAGATGATTCTGATGATGATGAAAAAACTACACTAATTTATTATATGAGAAAAGGTGACCATTGGATTATTGACAGTGGTTGTTCACATCACATGACTGGTGATAAAGATAAATTTGAAACCTTAGATCAGTGCAATGACGGTTATGTTAAATTTGGTAATGATGCACCATGTCTTGTTAAAGGGAAAGGATCAATTAACTTGACTAACAAGATCAGATGTGACAATGTATATTGGGTTGACGATCCTAACTATAATTTATTGAGTGTTGCACAGTTGAATACTTCTGGTTACAAAGTTTAATTCCATCACAAGAAGGCAAAGCTCTATGATACCACTGGAGAACTAATTTGAAGTGGAGAGAAACAAAAGGTAACTTGTTCTATCTGGACTTAGTTGATGAGACATGTTTGTTTGCAGAATATAATGATGTTTGGTTATGGCATACAAACTTTGATAACTTGGTAAGCATAAGCAAATTGAAAAAGGTTAGAGGGCTGCCTAAGTTAAAGAAATCTGAAAATCCAATATGTAAGCAATGTCAATTGGGAAAAATGACTAAATCTAGTTTCAAAAGAAAGACTCATACTTCTGAGGAAATTTTGGAATTGGTTCATACTGACCTTTGTGGTCCCATTGGTGAGAAAATTTACTATGGAGATAGATATTTTATTCTATTTGTTGATGATTACTCTAGAATGATGACAGTTATGTTTCTTAAGGAAAAATCTGATGCATTCCAGTTATTTAAGTGGTACTTGGCAAAATTTTAAAAGGAGATAGGCAAAATTCTAAAATTTTTGAGATCTGACTGAGGAGGCGAGTTTATTTCTAATGAGTTTAACATGTTCTACATTGACCGAGGTATAAAAAGATAGATTTCCACACCTAGGACACCACCACAGAATGGTATTGCTGAAAGAATAAATAGATCTATCATGGACTATGCCAGAACACTAATGATGGAGAAGAATGTTGCACAAAAATATTGGAGACAAGCTATAAGTACAACAGTTTATACCCTAAACATAGTACAAGTCAAGAAAGGTACTAATGCTACACCTTATGAGCTATGGTATGGATATGCACCTAATTTAAGATATTTCAAAGTTTTTGGAAGAAAATGTTTTATACTGAAGGATAACAGAAATGGGAAACTTGATGCTAAAGGTGAGGAAGGCATATTTCTTGGATATTCAACTAAAAGAAAAGCATATAAGTGTTTGAATTATAGCACTAACAAAATTGTGGAAAGTGCAAATATTAGAATTGATGAATATGCAGAAAGAAATGAAGTAGAAAGCACATAGGAACCTAAAAGTTACAAATCATTTGTCTATCTAGATGAGGAAGATTCTAATGTATTACCTGAACCTGAGAATGAGGTTTTCGAGCAACAGCTAGCACCTGTCGAGTCACATAATGAGGTTGTTAGACAATAGGAGGCAATTGCCGAGCTATCTAATGAGGATGCCAAGACATAGAATCAACCTGAATTGAACAAGAAAAATGAATTTGAAGCAAAGAAAGAACCTACTCTAGCAAAGTATGTAAGGAGACACCACAAACCTGATCAAATCATAGGATCAAAGGATTTTATAGTTATGACAAGAAGTAAGCTGGAAGACAGTACATGCTTGTTATGTGACTTTGAGCCTAAAAAAGTAAAAGATGCCTAAGAAAATGAAGACTGGATACAAGCCATGAGTGAAGAGATTGAACAGATTGAGAAAAATAAGACTTAGACACTTGTACCTAGGCTGAATGAAAAAAATATAATTGGTACTAAGTGGTTATTCAGAAATAAGTTGAATGAAGATGGAGAAGTAACAAGGAATAAAGCTAGAATGGTATGCAAGGGTTATCCACAAGAGGAAGGAATTGATTATAGAGAAACATTCGCCCTAGTTGCAAGATTGGAAGGAGTCAGAACCTTACTTGCATATGCAGCCTACAAAGGTTTTTAAGTTTATCAGATAGATGTAAAGTCAACATTTCTAAATGGAATATTAGAAGAAGAAGTGTACATTGAACAAGCTAATGGGTTTTTTGAACCAAGCAAGAGGAACATGGTTTTTAGACTACACAAGGCACTATATCGACTAAAGAAAGCACCAAGAGCATGGTATGAGAGATTGCACAATTAATTGATAAAGATTGGATTTGCAAGAACCAATGACAACATCAATCTATATTTGAAGATAGAACAAAATAAAGGTACTTTATAAGCTGAAATTTTTGTTGATGACATTATATTTGGTGGACAAGATGTGTTATGCCAAACATTTGCATAAGAGATGCAAATTGAATTTGAGATGTCTATGTTTGGTGAAATCAAATTATTTGTTGGCTTACAAATATATCAAATGAAGAATGGTGTCTATATTACTCAATCAAAATATGTCAAGGAGATACTAAAAACTTTTGGAATGGAAGAATCAAAACCAGTGAGTACACCCATGGCTACTGGACAAAAGTTAACAAAAAATGATGATACAAAAGAAGTGAACCAAACCCTTTACAGGTCAATGATTGAAAAGATGCAATATGTGGTACACAACAGACCTGATATTACTCTGGCTGTTGGAATTGTTGCAAGATTTTTTGCCAATCCCAAAGAAACTCATATGATGGCAGTAAAAAGAATCCTTAGATATTTGAAAGGAACAGATGAATATGGTCTATATTACAAAAAGAATGATAAGTTTGAGCTCAGAGTTTATGCTAACTTTGATTGGGTTGGAAATGTGGATGACAGGAAAAGCACCATAGGTGGCGCATTTCTTCTAGGAAAGATATTGGTTTCATGGACAAGCAAGAAACAAAATTTCACCTCACAATCTACAGCTGAAGTTGAGTATGTGGCAGTAGCAGTTAACTGCTCTAATATTGTGTGGTTGAAGATACTACTGAAAGGTATGGAAGAATTGATCATAGAACTAGTTGTTATATATTGTGATAACATGAGTGCCATCAATATTTCTAAGAACCCTATAATGCACTCTAAGACAAATCATATAGCTATCAACTATCACTACTTGAGGGAGCTAGTTCAAAATAAGGAAGTAAGACTGGAATATGTGCATACAAAGGAAAAGTTAGCAAACATATTTTAAAAAGCACCACCCAAGGATGCTCATGAGTATCTGCAAGGTAAATTAGGGGTGATTCCCCTAACTAGGGCTAATTAGTTTAGAATGGAACTATTGCAGCAAATGTTATATTCAGAATATTTGACACATTGATGCACAGGAAGTTACACTTTAGGATGTTGCCTAAAGCTATGAAAGAAAAACAAGGACAAAAAAGAGGATCAGTCATAAGCAAGATGATATTGAGTTAGAATAGAAGAATCTGCATGATAAAGATGTCAATGTCTTTGGCATTGTTGTCAAAGAGGGAGATTTTACTGAAAAAAGGAGAATTTACTATACATAGAGAAAATGGGAGAGTCTACAGTTGAACATAAATAGAAAGATTTCAGTGTGATTATAGACACAGAGGGAGAAATGTTTTACTAGATGAGAATCAGAATGAAGCTAAAGACATTAATGAAGATTTTTTCATATCAAGGAACACAAGAAGACTTTTTTGAGTGTATGGTAACTATGTTTGTAAAATTATTTTTTTATTGATTAGTGTTGCCATCAATGCCAAAGAGGGAGATTGTTGGAAAGCTACAATGTAAAAAATTGTTGTTTTGTCATTGATGTCAAACCTTAACTGGTGAGATTATTGCTATCTGTTTGAGTACGATATCTATTGATTTTTGAAGAAGATTTGAAGGAAAGGATAACAAGAAGACCAAGTGAAATGGTTGAGTTATGAGAAATTACAAGGGTAAGTAATGTGTTGTTTATCCATTACACAAAATCAAGATGTCAGTTTACTGGAAATAGTATATGCTAAGTGAAGTTTGTGTCGACTGAGCACCAGTGTATGCCAAGCATAATTTCTTAGTATTGACCGAGCACCAGTAAATTGCTGAGGAAAAAAGTGATGACCGAGTGGAAGAACACAGTGTTGTCCGAGCAACAGTATTTTGGTAATTGTTGAGATTAGAGATCTATAGCTGACATAATTGAATTTATTGGGATATGTGAAGTTAATTAAGGATAAGCACGATTGGTCCATACTATTTAAATGCACAGGTAACCATAATTAATGCATGGATCCAAGATTTAATTAATGATTACTTTAGAGAAATAAATTAAATGTAAATGATGGAAAGATCCGTTGGATCTGACCTAACCTATGATGTATGATCTTGATTAAGCAGCAAAGATTTATTTTACCTAGATGATGAGGTATAAGATAACCTCAAGGGATTATTCAAGATGTATGTATGTGAAAAGTGTATGCAAGAGAATTGCATGGTTAATTGATTGATTGGGATGATCTAGAAAATAAGGCTGAACAGAGAAGTAGAGAGTTGCGAAAGTGATTGCTTGACGGATTTCCAAGCAGATCTGAAGATTGAAATGAGAATGGAGGCCACTTAATGAATTAGCATAAGAGCTGAATTGGATTTGGATTTGCAAAGTAAGTTGTATATATTAGATCACACCTGCTGATTACTTTCTAACCATTGTATCAGTCAAAATCCTTTAACTAGGTTGACCTAACAGTCATTGTATAAATCCTTTGAGCAAGGTGACATTCAGGTAGAATGTTGTAAGACCTCTAACAAGGCCTCTCCTGACAGGGTGATTAAATCCTTTAACCAGGTCACATTTAGCAATGTGTTTTGTAACCTTTAATAGGGTTGGCTCCTAGCAGAGCTCACTTCAAAAGAGTGAAAACTTGGTAGCATGTTACTAGTGGTTTTTCCCAATTTGGGTTTCCACATTAAATACTGGTGTCAACTTGTGTGAATGTTTATGTTGTGTTTTACTATTAAGTTTCTACAAGCTAATTACATTTGAACAGTAAACTGCATATTTATGTTTTTGACTTATGCTATTGTTGCCGAGTAGATCTGAGTTGTTTAAAGTGCTATAAAGTTTCAATTGGTACATCTAGACCTGAGGATAATTGATTCACCCCCCCCTCTCAGTTATTCTAAATTCATTCTAACAAGAAGTACTTCTCTTTTCTAGATGGATACAATGGTTATAACCATATCAACATTGCTCCAAAGGATCAAGAGAAAACAACATTCACATGCCCTTGGGGAACATATGCATATTATTTATTACCTTTTGACTGATGTAATGCACCAGCTACTTTCCAAAGAGTTGTAATCAATTTTTTTGCTGACATATCACATGATTATATGGAAATATAAATGGATGACTTCACTACATTTTATGTTACTTTTGAAGAGGCTTTGAAGAACTTAGAAAAAGTGCTAATTAAATGTCAAGAACACAACTTGTCTCTCAAAAGTGAGAAATGTTTCATGCTGATGCAGGAAGGAGTAGTGCTCAGACATTTCATCTCAAAAGCTGGCATTCAAGTTGATCCTACAAAAATAGAGGTAATTCTCACATTGCCTACACCTACTAAGAAAAAATATGTTAGGTCCTTCTTGGGGCATGCTTTCTATTGTAGGCGTTTCATTAAAAAAATTATTCAAATAGCTAGTCCTCTATATATATTACTTATAAAAGAGGTTGAGTTTGCATGGACAAAAGCCTGTGATGAATCATTCCTCCAGCTCAAGTCACTTCTAACAAATGCACCAGTACTTAGGGGACCTGATTGGTCTTTACCATTCCACATACATAAAATTCTTCTCACTATGTAGTAGGTGTTGTCTTAGGACAAAAGTCTAGTAACCTTGAAAATGCAATTTACTATATCAGAAAGAGTCTAAATGGACTAGAGTTAAATTAAACAGTGACTGAAAAGGAATGAATGGCAGTAGTTTATGCTTTGAATAAATTCTGCCATTATGTAACATGATATCCTATCTTTGTTCATACTGACCATGCATCAATCAAGTATCTTATGAACAAACCTACTATTTCAGGAAGGTTAGCAAGATGACTTCTTCTTTTGAAAGGAATTTGATATAACCATCATTGACAAGGCATGGAAATAAAATTTGGTAGTAGATTATTTATCCAAAATACCGCCAATGATACTAATGTGATAGATGACACATTCCCTGATAAGCATTTGTCTCATATTGTTGTCAAGAGTCCCTGGTATGCAGATATAGCTAATTATCTTGTAGCTAAAAAATGCCCACTCACTTCTCTCTAAAAGATAGAAGAATGCTTGTAGAGAAAATCTTCCAATTCTCTTGGATTGACAACACACTACTTTATACTAGTCTAGACCAAGTCATGAGGAGGTGTGTAAGGGAAGATGAGACATATGATATCATCCATACTTGTCATGATGAGCCATGTGGAGGACACTTTGCAGCTAACAGATCAACCCTGAAGATCCTAACAATAGGTTACTATTGGCCCACACTTCACAAGGATCCAGCCAATTATACAAGAAAATGTGATAAATGTCAAAGGATGGGTCGTCCAACAAAATTAGATGAAATTCCCTTAAATCCACAATTGGTGGTGACACCATTTGATAAATGGGGCATGGATTTCATTGGTCCCATAGAACTTCCATCAAATGGGAAATCCTAGATCTTGGTATGCACCGATTATCTAACCAAATGGGTGGAAGTAAAAGCCATGAAGCATGCACGAGATCATAAGGTAGCAGAGTTTTTGTAAGAGGAAATCTTCACCCGTTATGGAGTGCCAAGATAACTTGTAACTGATCAGGGAGAAAAATTCATATCTAATCTAATAAAAGAACTCATGAAGGAATACAATATCAGACATGAAAATTCCAGTCCCTATCATCCTCAAGCCAATGGTCAAGAAGAAGTTACAAATAGAGAGATTGAAACTATTTTAACAAAAATAGTTCATCTACACCACCGAGATTGGAGAAACAAACTCTTAGAAGTAGTCTGGGCATACAAAACAATATGGAAGACAACCACAGGGTTCACACCATTTGAATTACCATATGGGAAGGCCACAATGTTACCAATTGAATTTGAGCACAAAACATTGCGCATTGTGCTGGAGTTAAACATCAACCTTCCTGTAGCACAAAAAGAAGGCCTGTTGCATCTCAATTCCTTGGATGAGATGCTCAAATTGGAATTGGAGCACACTGAGATAGTATTAAAACAAAGGAAGAAGTGGCATGAAACTCATATTAAGAGAAAATAGTTTCAAGTCAGTGATTGGACATTATTGTATGATTCCAGATTCTACGAGGTACCATGCAAGATACAGACAAGATGGCTGGGCCCATATGAAATAAGCCATGTCTTCGCCAATGAAACAGTCCATTTGGAAAATATTGACCCAGTAAACTTCAATTTATTGGTTAACGGGCATCGAATTTGTCTGTATCATCCACCCCAGACCAAAGAAGAATTCCTCCAGCAATTCAGACATCCAACTCCAAATGAACAACAGGTAATGCTTCCTCCAGCAGAGGGTGCAAACCTTCTTCTTGCAGCTTCAACATAGCATTCCTTTGAGTATGCCCATAATAAACACTTCATGTTCAAATGAAGTCCATTTCTCCATTCACTTTCTATATTATTCTTTGCAGCACATCTCATTTTTTTACCTACCATCCACCCATCCTCCACATCATTACCACTATTTAGTTTTATGTTTCAAATAAGAGCCACGTCAGCTAATGAATGCAGCCACCTGCATCATTCCACTCTCGCCACATCTTTTTTGCATGTGCGATAATCAAATGATAGGTATAAAATTTTCAATTTTTTCCACTTTTAGCACATAGATTTAGGTAATTATATCTGATACTTCAATATATTTATGATTGTAGAATTATGCCAGTTCTGTACCTCGTGCCAAGTATGACAAGTGTGGACACTTGTCATCATTTCATAGGGGACAAGGAAGTGTATTAAGTTATAATGTCATTTCTAATTGTCCTTGTCATTACTCATAAAGATTTCCCCTCACCTCAAATATGTACTTTGGCCTTGTCTCATTAAATCTTGTTACTATAGCGCACAAGTTTCGTACTGTTATTCCTAAATTATCCCTAATTTTTAGATTTGATGTGAACCAAAATGTCTATAATTAAACTATGTGGCAACTCCCAGTTAGAGTTATAATTTCTTGTGTTAAGTGCCATTATCATTTTTTATGTCAAGAACAACAGAAGATTGCAAGAGAAGGTTCGTAGTTTTAAAAGGAGCAGTTTGAAATTCAATTGCAGAGCAGAAAAGTTGAAAATTGACAAGCTTAAGCTACATCATAAATTTGGTGGAAAAAATTTGGAACAAATGGGAGGGAAGCTACAACAGCATGAACCATTGGTTCATGGTTTTTTTCTTACAGATGTCAAAGTAGTGAGGAGATTTAATGCATGTAGTTGGTTGGGTTATTTCTTGAAATTAATAGATTTTGATGAAGAAGTAGCAGCTGAATTCACAAATACATTTGAGGAAGGGCAAGAAACTATATGGGGTTTAACAGTTTTCGTGATAGAAGAATGAATAGAAGAGGTAACTGGGTTACCGACAATTGGGGAACATTACCCCAATGTGCATGACACCAGGTCAGCACGAGCCCAGTTTATCCTTCCAGGTGACCCTCCTTTAGAGATTAAAGAGCAAGGGTGAAAATGAATGTCTCTTCCTCTGCCATTTATCTAGCTGGAAACACACATTATCAGGTATTTGACCTGTGAGGTAAGATTTTCAAATTTTCATGCACATCATTTCAAGTTAGCTACGTAAGGCATAACCTTCTAGTAAAAGTTCCTAATTTATTGTTTAATATGCTAAGTATCAGTACTGAGGAAACCCAAAAGGGGAATGCAAATTCTATATCTCACCATGCCCTAATCAAATTTCTAGTAGAGAAATCCCTTAGGGAAGCCTCTCCTATGGCATGGTCAGAGTTTTTTCATTGTAAAACCTAGCAACCCCAGGTTGAGCCTATTGAGAAAACTAACAATGATGACGCAACACCCACCGAACTAGCTGTTGAGCAAGTCAACCAAGAAGTAGAACCCAAAAAATGTCAAGAAAATAGGCCTTCACCTGCTCATATGAGAAATGTACATACTCCTACAAAAAATAAAGGAAAATGAAAAGTAGGAGAAGGAACTTCTGTTAATGTAGCCGAACTACAAAGCCCCACAAATTCAAAAGGGAAGAAAATAAAATCGGCTCCTAGAGTAGCTACTCCTGCAGCAGAGAGACCAAATAAAACTAGTAGAAAGAAGGTTGTAGAGGTTGAGGAAACTACTATAAGAAGAAGTCCTAGAATGAGAGGACAACTTCCTAAAGTGTCCCCAGAAAGCATATCTGTTTCTCCCAAACAAGATGATATAGAATCCCATGTGTAGTATGTTCCAGATGATTCCCCAACTCCACCTGAAATTCCAGATATTTCTCAAAACTTAAATGAGAAATGTGATGTTAAACCTGTTGTATGTCAAAACAACCCCCAAGAGAGCCATCAGAATACCCTAGAAAGAAATGAGGAAGAAGTTCAAATACCTCATCAGTCAGCCCACTCAAAGAATGCCCTAGTGCCTTATAAAAGAACCTGGTTTACCAGCTACTTAGAGAAAGCATGGAGAGAATAGAGGAGATAGAACAATCAGATAAAAGAGTATGGTCCACCCACTTTGCAATCACTCCTCTTTGGCTTATACAATAAATTTGTTTTTAAAACAACCATGTGGAAAGAGGAAAAATAGAGAATGCAAAGGGTAATAAAAGACCAAGATGAGGAAATAGCAGACCTAAAGGAGAAATTGGCAAATAAAAAACAAAGAATGGATCATGCCCTAAAGTTGGCTGATCAAATTATCACTTGTACTAGACCTCCTTAGGGTCTATGCTATTTATTTAAAAGAATAGTTCATTTTGTTTCAAATTATGATGACCTTAAAGAACATAGACTTTGAGTTCAAAATGGCCCAAGAATTCTATGGCCTATATCAAACCCTTCCTTTATGGTATCAGAACCTACTCTGTGAGTTATACATGCACAACCGCATTATCTCCAAAGAAATTGGATGGAATCCTTTGTTATATATTAGGGATATACACCTGAGGGCATTAATGTTCTGGATGCATAATGAAGAAAACTATGAAAGACAATTAGACAACTACAGAGATCAGGACAAGTTAGAACCATTACCATTAAAAGTTGAAAAAAGAAAACTAGATGTGCTCTTCTGGGACTGGTTCAGCCTCACCTATGGAAGTATTAAAGAAGAAACTAAGAATAAAATCTATACTATCAGAGGAGAGGTCTATGCAGAATATGAGGGGATGTCCTACTTTGTTTTTCAGAGAGACTTGGTTGGTGCCAAAAGCAGGTGGAATAGGCTCTTAGAAGAATTCAATAAATTAGAGCCACATATCCCTATTAATCTTGAAGCAATGATCCACAAAGCACCAAAATATATCCAAATGGGTAGGGAGATTAGATGCGAGCTTTGATGTCCCCTTACAATGCAGCCACCTATGCAACTATGACCGCTTTATGATGTCAATGCTGCAAGGCTTGATAAACTACAAGAGGACCACAGGGTAGATTTCTGGGAAAAGACCAGGGGATTCTACTACACCTTTAAGAGTTGAAGAAGAGGAAGGATAGAGGTTAGGGAGTTCCAAGGAATTGCCAAGAAATGCAAAGCTTGAGGACAAGAATTTTACTTGCCAGAGGGTAGATGATGAGAAAATTTATTATCTTTGTTATATGTTATCTTGATAATATGTTTAAGACATTACCAAGACATTTGTGAACCTATAACTATGTGAACTTGTGATAAGTACAGTTAGAATCACCAAGCCCATGGTTAGTTAGCTATGACATGTTTTTCCAAAATTTATATATATATATATATATATATATATATATATATATATATATATATTGTAGTACTTCATATAGCTATCATAATGTGTGTTCTAATATTTAGATTGATTTGACTAAGTTCACTTGTATACATTTCCGCATGCTACTAACTTGCCAGGAAAAAGGAGAAACTTGAGAGTGGTCGACAAAATTAAAGAGGAAATGTAGAAGTCCAGTTGCGATGGGGAAAATAATCATGGCATCAAGAGACACGCCTAATACATTGGAGGAGCCACCATCTCAGAGAATATAGGAGTATAGCTCTGCTATATTTCCTCAGCGCTCATTATCCTATTGAATTGGTCATCCAGAATTTATTACATATGTCGTGGGTTGTTACATTTCCTTTTTCTTCTATGGTGAGATTTAAGTAAGAACTTATCTTTATATTTTTAATAAGTGTCAATCCTCTATATATAGGGATTTGATTATTAGTTTGTAAGTTCAGAATTTTTTGGAAAATATACTGTTGAATCTTGCACATCAAGTTATTTTTATAGTTCTGTGCATTGTTCTTATGTAATCAGTTTTTGAAATATAATGAAGTGATTTTGGTTTACCTTCTGTGTTAGTACTTATTTAGTAGAAGCCAACCAAGGGGGCCCCACTTGGGAGGTGGAATAGATTAGATTAGATTAGATTAGATTTAATTTAAGCATTTATAGTATTTTGAATAGGAGTTTACTGTTTCATTCCTGTAGCATTAGATTCATGTATATTCATGAATCACTTGCAAGGATAATTGTGGTAAATTCTATGGGTTGATAGAATAGGTTTAAATTAAGTTTGTAGTTTCCAGCATTAATTCCATTAAGTAGTCAAGTGTGTTTACCTTTCCTGCAGTAATAATGTAGGTTTCTTTCATGCATCTTTACTTCTTGCAGCATAGGTAGCATGACTCTTTGAGACACTTAGTGCACATATTGTGTTGTCCCATTTCAAGTATACATCCCTGGGCTGAAAATTTAAATGCACTTCATGATAGGAAAAGTAATCCTTAGTTTGAATACAATATTCCTAGGAGAAGCTTTGGCATGATTACTAGTATCTATTGTAAGGCGATTCACTATGCATGAAATATAAATGAATGCAATGGAATGTAAAATGAAATGCAACTAATAATGAATTGCAATGAATTGATAATGAAATGCAATGGAACGTAAAATGAAATGCAAATAATAATGAATTTAAATGCAATGAAAGGAAATAAATTTTTGATGCAACCTAAGAAAAAAATGAAATGTAATGAAAACTGAAAGATCCTAATGAATGCAACAAAGAATGATACTAAGATAAAATGCAATGAGATGGATGCAAAATGGGACACATAAGGACAATGTTTTTGTGTGTATCAAAGAGGTCCAATAAAATCACTTAGGTAGCTAGATAGGGGGAATAAATAGAAACATTTCCAAGAGAAAAATGCAAGGTGCAATATGACCTAGCTAAAATGCAACTTAACTACATGATTTGCGTGGGATTTATACTATGTTAAAGTTGGAGAACACACCCTAGTTTGATTTTGCAAGAGGAGGTATGCACCATGTGTTAGAAAACACAAGTGACATGGTTCCTTTGCATGGAATAGACTCTCAAAAAAATAGGTTGCTAGGAACAAGAATGTGAGATACCAGAAATGATGGAACCTATGAAATGTTACTCATGAGGAGACCCAGTACACCTAGATATTTTTAGGGATTTTGTATGCATGAATCCTACCTTCAGTGAGGCATTCATAGTCATAAATAATCATCAAACCTAAGTGTACTAACAATCTATGACAAATAGATCATACAAAAAATGACACGTATTCCAACAGGTACTTTCCACAAGGGACCAAGATATGAAAGATCGAGGCAACCATGAGGACATATTGCAACACAAGATAAAATCAACAAAAAGGCATCCTGACCAAGTGGTCATTTAGTCCAAAATTTATTTCCATGAAATTTTTTTATGTGGGGACTGATGTAAGAACCAACACCGGAAGGATGCATCCTGATGGGCAAAAGATTGATCGATTGAAACGGGGATTCGCTAGCAATTGGTAGTGAATAAAATGGCACTCGAGAAAGTTAATCTGTTTGCTGATTTAGTGGAAACACTTATGATCACTGTGTCTGGAATAAAGCTCAGTGTTGTGGGGTAAGCTCAGTTGTGAAGGAATGAGGTCTTACTATGGAAGTGACAGTGGTCAGGGGACTACCTACACATATATGGGTAGTAAATTTATTATGGAAGGTGATGGATGTTGCATGAAAGGTGGTTGAAATAGATGGTGGATCTGACTACACATGGCACTTGAGACATGTTTTTATTATGATATTTATCCATTGTGCCACCGAAGTGGTTTTCACAAATGGATGAATTCATTTCTCTTTTGGTTTTTTATGCTTTTTTTTAAATTATTTTTTTTAAATTTTTTGCAATGTTATTGGATTTTCTGATTTTTATTTTTATTTTGAAATTTTTATGTTGTACAATGGACTGTTGAAGGATCAAGCATAGAAGCTCTTGAGATGAAATATATTTATAGGATCAGGGATCAGATCTCCCTCTAGCATGGCAATTTGATAAGCGTCGGACCCAAACTTTGTTGTGATTATGAAGGGCCCCTACCAATTAGGCTCAAACTTTCCTTTCTTTACACGGTTCTAGAGGTTCTTCATATTGTGTTGGAGAACGAGATCACCAACCTCAAACTGGTGAGGTTTGATCCTATTGTTGAACTATAGGCAGAGGCAATTTTGATACATTTGGAGGTGGTTTAGGGCACTGAGGCATCTCTCATCAAGGAGTTCAAGCTCTTGTAAGAGAGCAACTCTATATTCTTCTTCGGACAACAGATTCTTGAGAGAAATTCTGAGGGAAGGGAGCTTAATTTCAATTGGTAGAATAGCCTCAGTTCCATAGACAAAGGAAAATGGAGTGGCTCTAGTGGGGGTATGGATGGAAGTGCGATTGGCTCAAAGGGCGGGATTGAGGCAAAGGTTCCAATCGCGGCTAGCATCATCGACTATTTTCTTGAGGATTTTGAGGATAGTTTTATTCATAGCCTCTTCTTAACTATTGCCTTGCGAAAAATACTTGGAAGAGGTATGGTGGGTAATGCTGAATTTTCTACACAGCTCTGTGACATCCTTGTTTTTAAAAGGTCCTCCATTATCAATGACAATATCCTGAGGAATGCCATAGCAACAGATAAGGTAGTTCAAAATAAACTTTGAAATTTTTTTTCCAGTAGTGTAGGTAAGTGGAACAGCTTCGACCCACTTGGTAAAATATTCAGTAGTAGAAAGGATGTATTTATGGCCATTGGAAGAATTTGGGAAAATTTGGCCAACAAGGTCGAGGCCCTAGTGGGAAAAAGGCTAAGGGGTGATGGTGGGCTGAAGGGATTGGATGGATCGTATATCAAATCACCATGCTGCTGACAAGGCACACATTTCTTCACATAGCTATAAGCATCCTGCTCCATGGTAGGCCAATAGTACCCAGTACATAACAGTTTCTTGGCCAAAGTGAGTCCACTAGAATGGGCCCCACATATTCCTTGATGTACCTCTTCCAAGGGAGTTTGTGCTTCATCAAAATTCAGACACCATAGAAGAGTTCCGTCGAAGTGCTTTCAAAATAGGGTATCATCGAGGATTGTGTAATAGGAAGTGCGACGAATGAAGGTTTTCTTTTGATTAGGTGTTAAGGCAAGTGGGGTATGTCCATCATGAAGGTAGGAGTAGATTTCTTGATACCATGGGGAATTAGGGTCAGCAATTTCACACACCATTTCAGATTTTGGTTGGTCACAGGTAGGGATCATGAGATTCTCAAAAAGAAACTCACACTGTGTACTATATTTTGACATGGTAATCATGGACCCGATGATAGCCATTGCGTCAGCTAATTTGTTGTTTGTGCGTGAAATTTGCTGGATGACCAAGTCAGTGAAATGTTGTTTAAGGTCTTTAACTGTGCAGCGATAGGGAAGAATCTTATCATCCTTTGTTTGATATTCATCCAGAACTTGTTTGATAACCAATTGTGAATCACCTAATACTAAAAAATTGAGAATCTTCCATTGTATGGCCAAATGGAGTCCAAGTACAAGGGCTTCAGATTATGCAATATTGTTGGTACAAGGATATTTTAATTTATAGGATTTAGGGATGAGATCCCCTTGTGGCGTAACAAATAAGGTTCCTTCCCTTGATCTTTTCTGAGTAAATAATCCATCAAAATAAAGTTTCCATGGGATACTCGGGGCAGGAATGAGGGTTGAATCATTGGAAAAATCTATGATTAGTGGATGTTGTCTATCAACAGGTACTTCCGCTAACTGATCTACAATGACTTGTCCTTTTATAGCTTTTTGATCCACATAAACAATGTCAAACTCACTGAGAATCATAACCCATTTCATCATACGACAAATAAGAACACCTCATGATAGGAGATACTTGAATGGATCAATCTTAGAAATAAGGTGAATCTTACGATTGAGCATATAATGTCATAGTTTCTGTGTGCAAAAGACAACAACCAAACATGCCTTTTCAATGAGGGAATAATTCAACTCATAACCGATAAGTGTCATGTTGAGGTAATAAATTGCTCGCTCTTTTCCAGTATCATCTAATTGTGCCAAAAGAACACCTAATGCAACTTTTGTGGTAGATATGTACAAAATCAGAGGATGGCCAAAAAAGGGTGGCACGAGCATGGGTGGATTAGCTAGATATCCCTTTAGTTTCTCAAATGCATTTTGACATAATAAATTGTTGGCAAGTTGACTACCTGAGGATGCATGACTCATTTTGTGTTGTTATCATAGCAACAAAGTCATGTTTAGTTTCTGTCATGAAAGACAAAATGACTAATTAAGAAAAATAGGGCAGACAGAGATACTCAGCGATTAACACATCAGCGCACATGCGAGAGATTGATTCAGCTTATGCGCATTCAGATATAAGTTGTATGACATGTGTACATGGTACATCCAGACACACATAGTACAGAACTATAGAATGACAAAGTTATAAGAAGATCAATAGGTCAGTAGTCCAGGAGACAGAGCATGGAAGCCGACTAAGTGTTTTGATCAGCGTGTGTTATTTTGTGATGTAATGGCTAAGTGCCTTTTGTTATATGTTTGTAATGATGTAATTAACATTTTAGTTAACATGATTGAAGCTGACTTGTTTGAAAACATTGTATATTTTGTTTTAGGGCCGACTAGTGTTTTGTTTTGGGTCACGCCTATTCAGATTTTCATATATAAGTATGTAATGTAAAGATATGAAACAAGTGTCAATTATTATGCAAGAGGAAGATACAGAGCGATAGTACTATGAAGTCAGTATATGATATAGCTCTTTGAGAGAGTAAGAGCATTCGCACGTACACGGAGTTGATCAGACATTAGTGTCATCACAATAGTTCATTTTGATATAGTGCATATCATCTTTTAGAAGGTTGTTTCCTTCATCTTATTGGGCAGTGAGCCATATACCTTTAACAGGGTTTTGTAAAAGACTCTTAATAGGGTCTGACCTTTAACCAGGTCATTGTACTCATATTGTAAAGACTTCTTCTAACAGGGCAAAGGAACTCTCACAAATTCATTATACTTAGTACAATATTTGTGGGTACTAATTCCCACCAGGGTTTTCCTCTGAACAAGGTTTCCCCGTAATCATATCATGTGTTATGAGTTGTTATGTTAAGCTTCATTCTATGTATGTTTGATTTATGTTTAAGTTGCTGAAAAGTACTTAATAGACAAACACTGATTCACCCCCCCTCCCCCCCTCAGTGTTTCTAACAATTGGTATTAGAGCTTTGGTCCTCAGAAAATAAGTTTAACCACTTGAGGGGATCATGGAATCAGCAGAAGAAAAGAATTTGAAAAAGAATCTTGAAGCAGCTCTTGAAGATCTTGATAGATCTGAAAAACAAAATGAAGAACTTAGACTGAAAGTTGATGGCTCACAAATTCTTATCAAGAAACTAAGAAAAGATTTGAAATATTGTTCTACAAGTGACTTAGGGAAAATGATCAAAAATCTCAATGAAGAGAATATGTCTCTGAAGGATAAAGTTGATAATTTGGATGAACATCTCACAGACAGCCAAATTGCTATTGAAGAAAAGATCAAAGAAAGCAAGCAACTAGATGATGAACTTTTAAAAGAAAACATGAAAGTTTTGGAATTGGAAAACATTAAAAAGAAGTTGGAATCTAAATTAACAGAAGCAAAGGATAAGATTGATAAACTTCACACAAGTTCTGATTCACTTCAATCTCAGCTCAATGCACAAAAGAAAAAAGGTGACACTACTAGTCTTGGATTCAATATAACACAAACTAAAGTCAATTCATTACAAGAAAGAGAGAAACCTCATGAAGCACCTTCAGAAGCAAGGAAAGTTGAAAATGTTGAAGAGATTAAAGCAGATCTACCAAAAAG
>MU225392.1:3524702-3538077 GCA_018584345.1 Thuja plicata
TGAACTCCTTAAAGATTGGGCAATCTATATTGAAGGAATTGGCAGATAAAGGAAAGAGAGTCATAGAAAACTATATGGACAGAGTAAAGCTCACCTCTGAGCACACCAAAAAGGTAGAAGAGGTAGAGTTAATGATAGATAGCATAAGAAAATTAGTTGAAACTTCGACACAAGACATGAACATATGTAACAATGTCTACCAAGGGCAGTTAGACAAAATTGAGAAAGCAAAGTTAGAAATTAGCAAGATAAGGGTAAGGCAAACACAGTTAAGAAATGCACTTGCACCATCCTTAGCAGTCCTCAATGAGAACATCAGACAGATTGATGCCACTATTGTGACATATGATCAAGGTCCCTACATGGATCTGATAAAAATGGAGAAGCTGACATATGCATTGTGCACACATCTACAAATAGTTGATGCTATGAAGGTATTTTGGTAGAAAGAGATACAATCTCTTAAAATTGCATACCCTAAAGTGTATATGGAGTAAGTATGCAGTAGACTTACAAGTTTTTGTACACCTTTGTCATTAATGTCAAAGGGGGAGTAATATAGAATGTGTATATACGAAGAAGTATATGTATATATGATGTTATACAGTCACTTTTTGTGTTAAGTCATTTTGAATAACTTGACCACATTCCTTTGTTGCCATAAATGAAAAAGGGGGAGATTGTTGGCAAGTTGACTACCTGAAGATGCATGACTCATTTTGTGTTGTCATCATGGAAAATAATTCATGTTTAGTTTCTGTCATGAAAGACAAAATGACTAAGTAAGAAAAACAGGGCAGATAGAGATACTCAGCGATCAACACATCAGTGCACGTGCGAGAGATCGATTCAGCTTATGCATGTTCAAATATAAGTTGTATGACATGTGTACATGGTACATCCAGACACACATAGTATGGAACTACAGAACGACAAAGTTATAAGAAGATCAATAGGTCAGCAGTCCAGGAGACATAGCATGGAAGCCGTCTAAGTGTTTTGATCAGCGTGTGTTATTTTGTGATGTAATGGCTAAGCACCTTTTGTTATATGTTTGTAATGATGTAATTAACATTATAGTAAAGATGCTTGAATCTGACTTGTTCAGAAGCATTGTATATTTTGTTTTAGGGCTGACTAGTGTTTTGTTTTGGGTTGCACCTATTCGGATTTTCATATATAAGTATGTAATGTAAAGATATGAAACAAGTGTCGATTATTATGCAATAGGAAGATACAGAGGGACAGTACTATGAAGTTAGTAAATGATATAGCTCTTTGAGAGAGTAAGAGAATTCACGCATGCACAGAACTGATCAGACAATAGTGTCATCACAGTAGTTCATTTTGATATAGTGCATATCATCTTTCAGAAGGTTGTTGCCTTCATCTTATTGGGTAGTGAGCCTAGGAAGTGAGCCATATACCTTTAACAGGGTTTTGTAAAAGACTCCTAATAGGGTCCGACCTTTAACTAGGTCATTGTACTCATATTGTAAAGATTGCTTCTAACAGGGCAAAGGAACTCTCACAAGTTCATTATACTTAGTACAATATTTGTGGGTACTAATTCCCACTGGGGTTTTCCTCTGATCAAGGTTTCCCCATAATCATATAATGTGTTATGAGTTGTTATGTTAAGATTCATTCTATGTATGTTTGATTTATGTTTAAGTTGCTGAAAATTACTTAATAGACAAACACTGATTCACCCCCCCCCCTCTCAGTGTTTCTAACATAAATCCCATTGGAAATTGATATTATTGTGCAGGCCGAGATGAGAAAATGGATGGAAATTATCTGCCAGCTGTGACATGACTCTCTTATTGAACTGGAGATTTTCCTATAAGCTGTGTAACTGTTTCAATGTTTTAGGCGGTGGCATCTCTAGGATGGCTTTCACTTTCTTTCGGTCTACTTCTATTCCACGCTGTGACACAATGTATACCAACAACTTACCAGATTGTACTCCACAAACACACTTCTTAGGATTTATCCGAAGCTTGCATTTCTCCAATCATTCAAAAATTGTAGTGAGGATGGTAATGTGTGATTCTCGTGTCTTAGAATTTCCCAAAATATCATCTACATAGTCTTCCATGATGACATGTAGGAGATCATGAAATATAGTAGTCATTGCTTGTTGATATGTTGCTCCAACATTCTTAAGACCAAAGGGCATCACCTGATAATAGAAGGCACCCCAAGGTGTTGTGAATGTAGTCTTGTGTTGATCTTTTGGTGCTATCCTAATCTGATTATAATCAGAGAAGCCATCCATGAGGGACAACATCTCGTGTCTAGGAGTCAAATCCACTATAATATCAATATTGGGAAGTGGAAAATAATCCTTAGGACATGCAAGGTTCAAGTATCTGACGTATGTACAAATGTGGATTCCCCCAGTAGGCTTGCCTACTGGTATAATGTTGGAGACCCATTCAAGATAGTCTATAGGTTGAATCACTTCTACATCAAGCATCTTATGAAGCTCTACTTTAACTACTAATGTCACTTGAGGGTGCATCTTGCAGAATTTTTGTTTAACAAGTTTCACATTAGGATCTACGGCAAGATGGTGCATGAAAATATCTGTATAAATCCCAGGCATGTCTTTTCAGGTCCAAGAAATGTTGATTTTATGCTCTTGAAGGAATGTAGTCATGTCTTACTTTTCTTGATCATTGAGAGATACTGTAATGTAAGTGATTTGTGGATCCTCTTCTGTACCAAGATTGATTGGGATAGTGTCTTCAATGATCATGGAGGATATTTTTGGTTATGATGATATGAATGGAAGTTAGCTTCTCCCTCCTCTAGCACCTCAGAAAGGTTTTCACTAGAGGATGCGTCCTTTATTTTTTCTTTTTCTTCATCCAAAGGTGCCTGCAAGAGGTTTTCACCAGGGGATGTTTTTGTATTTTCATAGTTCATATCTTTATTTTCCTTTTCACTTTTGTGACAAAGAGAATTGACCTGGCTACCGAAGTAGGCTTGCTCACTGAAGTGGATTTGATGCTCATATTCTCGGAGATTCTTAAGTCTAAAGAGAGCTAATACTGCCTCGTCTGAATCATAAATGTATAAAGATGGTGGTGAATCTTGTTGATCCCAGTCAATTAGTTTGGGATTTGTGAGGGGAAGACTATGGGATGAAAGATCAGCTTGTGTAATGGTGAGGATGTGGGTAAAGTCATCAAGGTCATCTTCAATGTATTGGAAAGGGACTTCAGAAAACTCATCTTCAATGTCTGAATCTGAGGAACCTAAACAATAGTCCTTGGCAAAGTTAGTCTTAGTTTCTATGGAACCCAATCCATATCCTTGAGGATAGCCATTTGTTTTCATAATTTTATTCTTACGAGTTTCATTTGTGCCAAGGCCACTACCATGATATCCCATGCTTTCAACAATTGGGGTGGCCTTGATATATTTTCCATCGGGGAATGTCACTGGTTTTTCTTCTTCTTTGTTGTAAATCCAATCAAGGATGTTGGATTCCATGTGCTCATCTGAAAAAGACCCCCAATGTTCAAAGGTGGTCTTTTTGTATTGCATAAGGTCCTTTTCTTTAGAGGGAGTTAACAATGACGGTCTCCCAAAGGATTTTGGGGATAAAGGGAGTTGTCCAATGCATAGAGAACTTTCAAATTTATATTCTCCCATGACCTGATCCGTAAAAGTGATCTTTGTTTCAGACTCAGGGGTTTTATCTTCAGTGACCTTTTCTTTTCCTTTTTGTGTCTTTGATGTCATTTTTGTAGCCGAGGAGGTTTGTTGATTAGGTGTTTCTTTCTCAAAAGGTCGACTAAACTCATTCCATGGACGGTAATTTGATTGTTTTCCTTCTAGTCTCTTTTAGTATTGAAATGGTTTAGGATCTCCTAGAATTGTGATCTCTCTTCCATGATGTAGAAACTTGAGGTATTGATGGTAGGTAGAAAGTACACCTTTGATAGCATGTATCTAGGGTCAACCCAATAAGATGTTGTATGGTAGATCTAGGTCCAACACATGCAAAATAGTTTCAATTAGGGTCAGGACCAATTGTAGGGGTAGTGTGATCAAACCTTTTCTTTCTCATTCTCTGTCATCATAAGATTTTATTGTGATTCTCTTGTCTACATATAGAAGGTCCTCAGAAATACTAATGTTGCAAATCATTTTCAATGTACACAAATTTAGGCCAGATCCACCATCTATAAGGACTCATTTGATTTTAGTGGATTGGATTTTGGCTTCAATGTGGAGGGATTTGTTATGGTGAAGTTTAGGACCACAAAAGTCTTTGTTAGTGAAAACAAGATGCTCTTGTGTAGCTAAATTCCCAATCATGGCTTGGAACTGGGCAACATTGATATTTTTAGGAACACGACATTCGTTTAGAGCGTTCTCAAGAACTTCTTTATGGACAGATGAGGTATGCAGAAGTTCTAGGATAGATATTTGTGTAGGCATCTTTCCTAACTGGGCCAATAGGTCATAATGTGAGGCAAGCCGGGCAGAAGTAGACAGTGCAGCTGGTGGATTTGTAGATGTAGAGGGGTTATCAACAGCTTGGATAGTGACTCTAGGTCTACGCGTGGTTGCGTTGCAATCAGAAGCTTTGAGAATTATGGTATTGATGTGGGTTTTAGATTCTTTGTTGCGTCCACAAAGAGAGGAAAAACCAAAGATATAATTTTCTTCTAGACTTCCACACGTTTGATCATTTCTTGTGATAGTGTTGGTAGAGTAATCATATGGGATCGCGTTAGATGCATTGTTTTGATTATGTTGTGGAAAAGGTTGGTTGTAGACTTTTAGCTTTGCATTGGATTAGGAAGCGTCCTGACCTTTGAATTTGATTTTTCCATCATCAATAAGATCTTGCACAAAGTGTCTAAGTTCCATGCACTTCTTGATATCATGTCCTTTAATGCGATGATAATCGCAGTATTCATTCTCTCGATACCAAGCAGGTTTGGGTTGATTCTCATCGAAAGGATGAGTATTTGGATAGATTATCATTCCTTGGTCTGCAAGTTGTTTAAAGATCACATCTAATGGTTCCACCAATGTTGTGAACTATCATCATTTCCAATTGTTGTTATTATCATTGTTGTTGTTGTTATTGCGAGGGAATAAATAAGATTGATTGTGTGGTCAATTGTTGTTCTGATTCTGATTTTGATTGTTGCTCTGATTTTGAGTCTGATTTTGATTTTGATTGTTGTTGCGATTGTTTTGATTATTGTTTTTGGATGCTTGAACATTTTGAACATGTTTGGCATCAGTCACTCCATCATTGACAACTCCTTTGTTTTTACTCCAGAATTTTAGTTTATCATTGTTGGAAGGAGTATAGAGTTTTATGCTACCTTTTTACAAAAGTCCATCTTCAATATCTTTTCCCTTCTTGACAAGGGATTCAAAGGTGTCAGGTGAAGCCATTTTCATTTGGAATGACATCTCAGAGATCAAATTATTTGTAAAGATGTCAATTAAGTGACTATGAGGTATTTTCCATGGCATACGATTGGAAATATGTCTCCATCGTTGTAAGAAACTAGAAAAGGTTTCACCATTCTTTTTCTTAGTATTGCATAAATCAATGAGTGTCACTTGATGTTCAATTTTATATGAATATTGTCCTACAAATTTCTCTATGAGGTCAGAGAAAGTAGAGATTGACCTGTAAGGAAGGGCCATGAACCATTCTAAAGTTGCGCCTCCAAGACTCCTAGTGAAGAGTCTCTTTAGGTAATTTCCGTTGTAGGTGACTTCTTGACATGCAATGCAAAATTATTTGAGATGTTGTAGAGGGCATGTATCTCCCTTGTAATTTTTGAATTTAGGCATCTCAAAGTTTGGAGAGAATGGTTGCATCGTGATAGACTTGTCAAATGGATAGGGACAAATCTCGTTGAAAGAAAACTCTTTTTTTCCTCCATTCTGCAAACAATACACAAGACTTTTGAGCTCATTAACTTGTTGGGATAAATCTAGAGCATTGTGTGGAATATATTGTGTCCCATAAGATTGTCCTCCTCCAAATTGCACAACTAAAAACCTAGTGGAGGTCATACCAACTGTGGGAGGGGCTATATATTGGTTAGATCAAGGATGTGTTGAATGTACATGTCTTCATGCCAATTGTTGGAAACGTATATGATGTAGATTGAGGCATAGAGATCTTCCCTATGTTGTTGACATTAGCACTTTCCCCTTGAGAGGTATTTGTCATCGTATGAGTGCTATTGTGTGAAGTAATGTTGGGAAAAACACTTAGGATCTGTTTGATTTGTTCATTGGTCAATTGAATTGTTGATGTAGTTGTTAATGCAGGTGTTGATATGGGAACTGGTGTAGAAGGCCCACTAGCAGCTACCTTACCGGTGTAACATGATGATGTTGCATTTTAATTGGAGGCCATGGTCATGCTTGCAGCAACTATAGCCTTAGTGATGTTACGAGTGAGAAGTGAGTCGTCAAAATCAACGGGCACTGTGACGCCATTTCAAATGAGATTCAAGAAGATTTCTTTGTTGTTTTGACTAATGGCCTTCTCAACCATTTCTAAGTTATATGGATCCCTAAGAAAATCAATCACTTGTGTAGGTCTTTCTTCTTGA
The DNA here is from genome assembly GCA_018584345.1 of Thuja plicata. Lineage (NCBI taxonomy): Eukaryota > Viridiplantae > Streptophyta > Pinopsida > Cupressales > Cupressaceae > Thuja > Thuja plicata. The sequence goes on from MU225392.1 coordinate 3,531,317, forward strand.
TCCACTAACTCAGTTTATTCAGGCACATTGGTTATGTCATCGATTTGTGTTGCATGGCCTTAAAAGAATTGAGTAGCAAAAGGATTCTCCTCATCAAAGGAGTTGTTGAGTGTTGTACGCATCATGTTTTTAGCTTGGGATCAAGTAACTACCATACAATGGTAAACCTAGAAGAATGACAAATGAGAAATGTGAGATTGGGAGATGGAGGTGGATGGAGCAAAGATCTTGTTCTTGGACTGATTTGATTTTTCTTGATTGGATTTGATTGATTGATGCTTGATTAAGGATTGATTGGTGATTTGATTAGGATTGATTGATGATTGAATTTGATTTAAAGGTTTTAGAACAAAACCTAGGTATAACAAGACCTTGTGATGACACAAACACAAAAGGATTAAATTGGATGATATCTCTGTCTACTTGAAGATAGACTTGTGATATCAAGAAAATAGGAAATTACCAATAGATTTAAATTACTTGAGATAAAGTAGTGGTCTAGAAGTAATGTTGTGTTTTTCTAAGGATGAAGGTTTGCAATAATTTTGATCAAGGTCATCCAACCTAAGAAATTATTGATTTGATTTGAAATCCAAAGAGGTTTGATCTAATGCTCTGAGAGAGAGGGGGATGTTTGGTGATGATGGGAGGATGAGAAATTGATTGAGAAACAAGAGGTTGATCTAGTCGTATTGCTCAAAAGTAACAAAGGTACGATTGATGGGATACCTGGCCATGAAGTTGAAAACTTTGTTGTTGTACATGATGGCGTCAATTTTCTCGTAATACTTGATTTCATGCTTGATCGATTGGGTAATGTGTTGATATTCCTTAGATTTGCGAGTGGTTTCTTTTTGTTCTCGATAAAATGGAGGAGTTGGAAGCTTAACCTTCTTGTGTTTCTTGGAATCGATCATGTCCTATAGAAAAAAAATTGATTTTAAATGAGAAACTGAAGGTTTCAGGACAAATGGTTTTAGGATCTTATAAAAGACCAAATTTTGAAGATTCTGGTAAATTTTGAAGCTCACTATTTTTAAGCAGAGATGACAGTCTCAAACACAAACGGAAATTGCAGATCACAGATGATGAAATTGCGCAGATGGTGATCTGTGCAGACAACAATTCCAGAGCGGAGACAACAATCTGTAAACAAGACAGTGTTTTGGTGATTTGGAAAATTTTGATTTCAGTCTAATTTTCAGTGGATTTGTTCATTGGCAAGAACCAGTTTCATCATAGTCAAACTAGAAAATAACAAGCACGTGTCTCAAAAAAATCCAACAAGGGACAAAGAAACCTTGAAGGATACAAGCAACTGTGACAAATTTTTTTGTTGAGGATTATGTTTTTGTTTTGGATTTGTCAATGTTCTTCAAGCACTTCAAACACAGCCTACCTAAGGAATTGGTGTAGCATGAAAAATTTTCTTGTAAGGTTAGGCACACACACAAGAGCTAATCAAAATATGACCATCATCAAGGATGCAATGGCTCCAGTCATGACACCGTATTAGCTGACTCCAAATGCTCAGGGTGGCACGAATGAACGAGTGATCTTGGGGAAGTTACTATCTTCCTTGCACAAACATTATCACCTTTCGGGAGTGTTTCGGGTAACTTCTAAGCCTAGAGTGTTTAATAAGGGTCTTAGTTTGATTGTATCCTCTACGTTCGCGCAAGCCTGATTTAGGTGTATAGCCCCATAGAGCGTGTTGAAAAAATTTGTCATTTAAACGTGATTCACACCATTAGGCCACACTTATGTTAGATGTGAGCCGAGTATAAACTCAAATGCCAACTGACTCCTAAGGCTTTGGCCCCAAAGAGTAAATTTGATTAACGTGAGTTGGAGTGGTGTGGGCTACACCTCGTCCTCACGTGGGTCATCCTAGGATATGTTTTCCTCACCGACAGGCCCAACTAAAGGATCAACATAAAGCAATGGATTGGCGACGAGAGGGGTCTAGATTTCTAAATTTCCCACAAAGGGAAAAGAGCATAGTCTCCTACCCAATGTCATTTTCTCCCAAACACATCAAACACTTGTTCTTTCCCAAAGATTTATTTACCTAAAACAAAACAATAATGTCTAGGTTTTTGATCTTCCAAAAGGAAGAGAGCATACTCCCCTAATGCTTATTTTGAGTCACACAAAAGATCTTCTAATTAATCTAGATGACTAAAAAAGATTATACGAAGAAGCACAATCATTTGGTTGAAGTTATAATGCAACCTGCAAGAACAAAGGTGAGTAGTTTGAATGTTTGCCTTCTTCAACATCCTACAACACACAAGGTTAGTAGTTTGATATTTTTTTTGATCTTCAGGAACGGTGCTGTAAAACCTTAAAAAATATTAGTAAAAGTAAAATATGACAAATGATGAAGAAAAATAGTAAATCTATGCAAACACCAGTTACAGAGTGCAGACGGTGAAACAACGCATACAACAAAGACACACAGATGAGAGTTAAAAACACAACATTAATAACCTGCCAAAAATGTTGAAATCACGCAGACAGTGATTATAGATCGAAGATGGCCAATTTGCAGAGAGGACTGAGTACCTGTGCAGATGGTAAAATACAGAGAGTCAAGTCAGCCCAAAAAAGCCTTAGTTAACAAAATAATTTTTTTTTTATAAATTTTGACAACATTTAACTCTCAAAAATTGATACCCTGTCAGAAACCCGAGAGTTAAAATTACAAAAGATGATAAAAAAATGTTTAAAAAAAAGTTAAGCTAAAGTAAATTTTGACAGGTGGAGACGGTAAGCCCAGAGCGTAGATAGTGGAACTACGCAGATGGTGATCTGTGTAGATGGCAGTCTGAAAACACAGACAGTAATCTCAGAGCGAAGATAGCTCTCTAAAACACTTTTCCAGAATCACGGAAAAATACATAAATTTTAAAAAATTTGAACAAATAAGGGATGTGGCTCCCACCGGGCGTGCCAAAATGTGTATGTTTTAAACTTACCTGTTGGGATCATGCTTAGACATGAAAGCATTAAATAATATGAATCATATTAACATATCAAAAGCACAATCTAAACAAATCTTTCATCATAACCTCCGATGAGCCAAAAAAGTGCACCCAAGCCTTGTTGATTTTCTCTTAGAGAGAAATGTGGGTGTGCTCTCCCAAATCAATAAACTAAATCCTACTTTGATTGGATGATGATTAAAAATGCAAGCTAATGAGTGTGATAAAGAACTCAAGAACAAGTATGAGGAACTTGTCTCAAGCTTTCATCAAGATGATGATGCAAATTTAAAGCAATAAGCTAAAATGTTATTCATGATTCAAGATTCATTAACCATTATCCTAACATGTAATATCTAAATGGATTCAAAATTGAGATGAACTAACATGCTAAATGCTCAAGAAAATCCTAAAATAAAAATAACATAATAACAATGCAAAAATAATGGATGATTTGGTCTTGGCAAGAGCCTCTATTTATAGATTTTTGGAGGGAAGGGAAGGGCTTGGATGAGGTGGAGCACATGTGGCATCCACATAGATGCCACATGGAGGACACAAGGGCAAAATGACATGTCATACAAAAGTCAAACTCAATCCTTTAAGGTTTGAGTGGCTCAAGGTTGCTCACACATGTGTGAGCAACTCTTGGGGAATGGAGTGAGGGACAAAAAGGTGGCTACATTTAAGGAAGTTGGGTGGCTTCCTTGGGAGGAGTTGCTCACACATGTGTGAGCATTCCATTAGTGCTAAAAGGGTTAGGAATCACATGCAAGTGTGATTAGTCTGTGCTTAAGTGAGAGAATAGGTTTATTAAGAGGGATAGGTAGGGTAGGGTAGGAATAGAATAGGTTTCTAGATATGATTAATAGGTCTTTAGGCTAGGCTTAGATTAATGATTCAAATTAGATTTGAATTTAATCCTGGTTTAGAGGAATATTAGAAATGCGAGGGAATAAATAAATTGAGATTTATTTAAAAGAGGGTTTAATGGAGAAATGTATATAAATAAGTTTTAATACATTAAAGGGGGATAGTATTTAAAATAAATTTAGATACTATAGAAGGTGAATCATATTTAATTAAATAGATAGAAGAATATAACAGATATAATTAATTCATTAAAATTAACTATAATGTTATAGGGATATTAATTAAATTAATATAAGAATGATTTTTGACGTCTACACATTGATTCATGTGAAATATGAAATAATTAATGCAGACAGCCTTTGCAATAATTTTACAAATCTTCTCACAAACTAATTCAAAATATGTCCCAGAAAAAATATCCATTCATAGGAATATTTTCAAAGCTATTCAACCTGTCCACAAAATCAAAATATTTAGAAACCTTACAATAGAGAAAAGAGAAGATTATATAGAAGTGAAGAAACTCCATATTTGCTATGCAAGTGACAAGTTCCCCTCTCCAAATATCTGTGCAAATATCTAATTTGCAAATTCTCCCTTTTCTAAAAATATCTAACTCCCCTTTTAAATCTGCACCTTGGCCTTTTGTCTTTTCCGACCACTTTGTCTTCTACATGATTCATTTTGCATATTGCTCCCAACACTATATTTCCCTTTAACATGTATTTTCATAAAACATTTTCCCCTTCTTTCTTCTCACTGTAAACTGAAAATATCTGCTTATTCCCATCTTGATCTAATTTTGACACTTGTGCATCCCCATGAAAATACCTTATGAAAATGAAAACACATTGTTTGCATTTTGTATTTATTCTCCACTCTCTATTTTTTCTTAGTGCAAATCAGATATACTTTTTTAAAGTACTCCTTGCTGCTACACATTTTAACTTGGAAATAAAATATCCCTCTCAAATTAAATTTCTCAATTGGTATCTAATATTGTTCTCCATGTTCGTTATTTCATGTATGCACAAAGCACACCTCAATAGAGGTTGTGAAAATGTAATGATGCAGATTCAAGTGTAGGCAGATAAAGTGTCTATGGAAGTGGCCCACTTGCAGGAGATTTTATAGCATTGGGGTAATGCCCCTTGTACGGTTGTCAAAGTGTCACCAGATTCTCTTTTTTTCAATTGCACTTCGACCCATGGCCATTGTCGTGGCTGTAGTTCTTTTTCTCAGCATTTCTGAACTCCTCGGTCTTAAGACTCTCGCCGCTAATTTGGCGGTAGAGCCAATTGGAGGTGTTGCTTAACTTCTCCTCCTCTCTGAAGTTTGCCTGATGGTTGGCCTACTCCTAATGCTCCTTCTGCTATTGGTACTGGTTGACCTTCGGCCATTGGAGATGTTTTGTGCCCCCTGCCACTTCTGATAAATTCCCTCGCCTGGCTCTTGCAATCTCTCCCAGGCGGGAGGAAGGAGAAATGGAAGAAAAAGATGAAGAAGATGACTGGACTCTTCTAGAAACACTTCCAGACTCTAATGTGTGGGGAAACCCTAAGTACAAAGATCCTCCTCCCTCGATTGTGACTGCTTTGGCTACCTCAGGGCTTATTTTAATATATATATATTTTTAATGAATAGTTGATGTGTTCAACTATTTGCCGAGAGTGACTCTTACGAGGTGATCTTGTATCCCCCAGCCCCTTTTTGTGAATAGTATATTTTATACTTTATATTAATGAAAAAGACCTCTATTCGCCAAAAAAAAATTGGTTCTTGATAATTTCAGAAGCCCTTTTAACAAAACATTCAGTGCTTGCTACTAGTAGCCTCCCTAAAACTGCATTTCATTAAAACTTCCTGTCAAAACCTTTGCATGGCCTGTGATCATTATAGTGTTGGAGACCATATTTTCTTGAGGTTTTTTCTAAATAGTTCATGCCTTATCAGGGCTCCATGTTGTGCATACAATGCTATCCAACACTAATGTTTGATAAACGCCCCTTTCACGGTTTGTTGTAATAATGGCATTTCCCGCTTTACATTTACAATCTGCACACTAAAACTGTTTGGAAATCCTTGGAGCCTCTTCCATAGGGATTAAAAATATCTCATGCTATGATGGATGTCCATATGCTATTTGAGAGGACCCAGTGTTACCCAAGTGAAAAAAATACTCTGTTCGTGCCTTCCTAGGTCGCAGCATTGCCAGAGGCCACACATCATTCATGCATTCAGTCAATAATTCACACCTGGTCATTGCTTCCACCGCAGATTCATGGGCACTTCATTCTTCCATTGAAAACTTTATAAAATATTACCTTGGGCTTTACTCTCGCTTATCCTATGGTTTGACCTCGAAGCATATGCATTTGAAAATATTTTTAAACATTTTTAACAAGGGCTGCAAGTGCAGCATAGTTCCTACCAAATGCTGGCAGGGCTGCATTATATAAAATTACCTATGCAGAAAAGGAATAAAAAGCATAGCCAGAAGCTGCACCTAATTATTTTTTCTTTGTTTTGTGTTTCTAGAGTATGAAAACCAAATATAGGTCCTCCTTGTTCTTATATCATGTTTTGAATGGCAGAGAAGGGGGAATTAAACAGGCAATCAGAGCCTAAGACAAGTGCTTACTTGATAAATGCCTGCAAGAAATAGAAAATCTAAGTTTCATTAAAAGTATGCAGTTGTAATCATGTTATTTTACTAACAATTGAAGGAACATCCCCAACCATCTGTTTGCGAATAGCAGACCATATCCCATCTGCCCCAATCAAAAGTTTGCAGGGAACCACCTTTATCCTATGATCTTCTGTACCCTATTTGGGGCACTTAAAATAGGCCTCAACACCACCCTGCTTTGTGTTTCAAAAATTGTTAAAGACTTATGAATG
>MU225392.1:3569733-3584402 GCA_018584345.1 Thuja plicata
CTAATATATAATTTTTGATATATAATATATCATATGAAGTATGGAGAAATGGGAGGGAGAAAGGGGTTGGAAATAAATTAAGAGGGAGAAAGGGGAGGGAAAATTTAAAATTCAAAATTCTGTCGGGCTTTTCGGGTATTCAAAAATATCGGGTACCCGATTAGGCTTGGTATTGCTTTGTGCACCAAACCTACCTGGTCAACTCTTCAAATGTCTCAAAAACGTGTTTTTCCCCAGTTTCTTTGAGTTCCAGATTTCGACCAAGCTGATGACTTTTTTTTCACCCGAATTTGATAAGGGTATCTTAAGGAGATTATCAGCTTTCTATCGATATAATTGCTGTCAAATTTTAAATTCGGTAAGTAATTATTAGTTATTTTCCAATTGAGTTACCTCTAAAGTGTTGATTTATATACTGATTGAAAAACGACTATAACTTTCAGACGGTATAACATTTTTTAAATCCAAAAAATGCGTCACATTCTATGCTTCGCCTACTATAAGGGAAAATTTTGTTTTTTTGAATTTGGTAAAGTTTTCAATGAGTTAAGGTGGTCAGACACGGGAGTTTTTTATTCTGAAAACGTTGTAGCAGATAATTCATAATTAATTATTTTTTGGAATAAAATTACTAAAAAATATGTGTCACATCCGGGCATGAGTCTACTACTTATATATAAAATCTTATAAAAAAATATTATCATTTGATTATGATTAAGGTGGTCAGACATACACCTACTTCTTATTTTTTTCCTGAAATTTTTGTACTGCTGCATTGAAATCTATACTTTTCACTAATTATATTAACTTTTTTTCAGAAAAGGCCTAGTAGTTTAGAAACTACATTCAATTTCCTATAGATTCTATTCTTACAACTTTTTGATATTAGGTTGATAGCTAGTTCAAATTTTCATGTCAAGTTTACTAACCCTGATTTTCTTATTTTTCATTGCCACTTAAGGGCATAGTTTGGCCCCTCATGATCTTGCACATACCCTTTATTTTTTATTTTTTTAATAAATAAAGTCAAACTAAACCTAATTTGACCCTTCTAAACCCTAATTTGACCCTTTTATGCTTGTGATTTAAATTTTCAGCATGTAATGACAATTTAAGACTTTTGCAAAGTATGAATATGATATAATCATATACTGACAATTATGGATTTATCATTTTATCATTATGTCATATGAGAATCACGCTTCTAACTTTTTATTATTATCATTATATGTTTCAACTTTGAAGTTTTTAACTAATGATGAATGAGCATTGACATGTTAAATGTATGGAATCTATGAATATGTGTGTGTGTGTGTGTGTGTCAAAAATGTCTATATATATACCCGCGAAACCAGGATCCGGCCCAAAAAACTTTTTGTCGAATCCCCGAACCCAAATCCAAACCAAAACCAGGATCGGCTATTTAGGCTAAGTCCTTTTGGGGCTATAAGTTTTTTTGGCATTTTGCATTTTTGATCTTGTTTTGTTATACTATCTTTGAAATTCAAACTTCTACAATACTTTTCGTTGGTTTGAGCCTAGGTGCTCTGTTTTGGGTTCACAATTCTCTTGGTAGAATTGGGTTATGAACCAGTAACTCTCACCTTTGTCTGTTTATGTTCTTCTGTTTATATATTAATACACTTCTCAACTTCGGCCCCTTACTGATAAAAAAAAAACATGCCTAGCAATTATAGGTGTCAAAAAATCATGCACACACCAAAATGCATCACAATCTGAAAGGTATTTTTTATATCCACAATATGGTGCTTATTATTGTTCAATGTGGAATTCTTCATCACCATTACCATAATCATGCCTCATAAAAATTTCACCCAATTGAAGTGAAAAATGAAAGCATTCATATTGTGTCCTACAACTGACAACACAAAATCTGATCTCATGGAAGTCATGCACACAACTAATGAAACTCTCATGAATATTAAACTTTAAATCAAACAATAAACCTTCAACTGTTTTGAAAGAAAAATATTCATACATTGGTTCACAGTATGACTGCATCTCCACATTCCCCATGTGTTCATTACTTTGAGAATTCTTTGAACATAGTACATCAGAATCCTTGGCATCCCAATCTTGTAAAAATGAAAAAATGAACATATTGCTGGCTCGAACAGAAAATACGATTTAGAGTCCTTGTCTTCATTTATTTTCACATGAAAAACTTCAAAATGTGGCTCAAACAAATCAGAGGAAAGACCATTGAAAATGTCCTCATAATGGAACATATCTTCCTAATATGAATCATTGGTATATGAAATATTATTATATTACCAACATCACTGACTTCTTCCTTACAAGATATTAGTTTCATATAATCAGCAGTACGTATGTCCTTTATACCATAACTACGATCCATGTCAACATTATCAGCATTTACATCAAATGTGAACACATCCATATCTGGTTCAAGTATATAATCAGATTTTATTTCCATGTCATATGAGATATCTTCATGAAAACTCTCAAAAGTAGGCTCATACAAGTCTGAAAAATTTTCATCACTGGTATTCTCATAAAAAACACCCTCATAATGAACACTTTCCAAACCAAGACCACTGGTGCAAAGAATTTCATCAACAGCCTTTGTTTCCATACAGTCAAGAAATTGTTTCATATCAACTTATTGCAAAGTAAATGATTCCATCTCAGATTTATTCAAATCATCATGAATGTAACATTCAACATGATTGTCTTCATCATTGGAAATGGAATGAGGGGAGTCTGCATTTTCATAGTCACCATTAACACATTGCAAATCATTATCACTACAAGGTTGCCCTTGTATTTCTACTGATGGAACACCGTTACAATCTGCAAGCCTCCTTGTTTGCATATCAATTATGGCTTGAACATGTACCATGGACTCATCAAGGGCAACTCACTGCTGGTTAAAAATCTCAAACTCATTTTGATTTGCACTAATGAATGGTACTTGATTAAGGACAAAAACCTCATGTTCATTTAAGGCACTCCTTTCAGGTATATACTCAATAGAAACTTGATTACATGCATTTGACACTAGTGCGTGAGGGTTACTTGTATCATGAAACACACTCGTTCCATTGAAATACAACCCACTACTATATGATTCATGAGTTACATTGGGAAAGCTATTACCAACATTATGAAAATGAGACAAGGGTAAAAGCACAATAAACTGATGAAATGTGTGAAATAGGATGAATTTTCTAAGTGTGTAGCTCATTTTAAGATCAAATGCACCTAAGTAAATGCATAAATTTTGAGCATCATTGGGTCTTAGACCTTAAAGAATCTTCCTCAAAGTCCTCATAAATCTAAGATTGAAAGATGAAACTAACTCCTCTTCCCCAATATAAATGGGAAAGAAATCAAGAAGCAATGTGGATTCACTAACCCACTCACTGAACTGTTCATTGAAATAAGAGAACTAATATCAAAGATAAATAGAAATAAGAGATCTAATATGAAAGATAACATTATAGAATAAATAACAAGGAAGTTTGTGATATTGCTATCAGGATTCACTGGTGCTTCACCTCTGTGAGCATCACCTAGATGCAATGAGTGCTAAGTGCTCCATTCAATCTCATGAGAGATGGGTTTGTTTGAACCACTACTCATGAAACCTGGGTCAATGAGTTTGACTCAAAAAACTACACAGTTGAATCCTGATAGCAATATCACAATTTGACTTGTGGAAAATATCTCCTACTCATCAACGAGGAAGTTTAATTTGATAATTAGTATAATGACAGAAATGATACAAAAGCTGGGTAATAACCTAAATAGTTGTTGTAGCATGTTTGAAATGGTGAAGTGACACCTTTAGGAGCCAATAATAGCAACAAATTTGAATATATATAGATGCATGAGACCCTATATAATATTCTTTCTGCCAGCCTACACATTTTAATTTTAGCAGTGGTCTAAATTTGTTGTCAAATGCACATCATTTAAGACAAAAGCAATCTCCACCATCACATAAATGGGCGAATATTTAGCCAAAGAACCTCTATTTAGATAATTTAGGTTATGAGTTTGATATGTGGATGAAAATCATCGCTTAAAGAGCCCATCCTGTAAAGAATTAAATTCTTGATCGCTGAACTTAACTTTCAATTTATGTCTTACGAACAATTTGATAATGAAAGGATATTGCTCATTTTATAACTTCGAAAAACTTTGGTTAAATTATCTAAGCTTTATAACTTGCAAAAACTTCGGTTAAATTATTTATAAGCTTTATAGCTTGCAAAAACTTTGGTTGAATTATCTCAACTTCCTGTAAATTGGAATTGCAAACTGTGTAAAACTAATGTTGGTCAAAAAAGATATTGTAGAGTGGAGTGTCAGTTACTGTGTATTGAATGTTGTTAAAAGGACAGGATAAGCCTAAACTTGAATACCACGAAAAGAAAAACTTCAGTGAAGATTCAGTTTTGGATTTGGAGGTAGAATTTGTGACGATCCGGATTTTCTGGACTGCGATGATGAAGAAATCATCAAATAGCTTCTGGTGGCCTGCCAGAAAAAAGAAAGAAGAGCCAAATTTAATGATGAGATGAAGATGGTATTTAAAGAGGGTGTCAGCTACAGCAGATAAGCCATGGACGTAAAATGCATGGATGGATGATGGACCTTCCTTTCCCCTAACATGATATATTTATTGTGTAGGATATCAAGCAGGTTCACAATTGTTTTCAAGCTCCGAAATTTAAGGAAGTGGATGGTATTATTGAGAAAATCATTTTCTCTCCAAAACTATTTTTAACTAAAATCAAAACTTTGATGTTTGACAAGTGACAATAACATTTCTAAGTTGGCCAGACACTTCCTAGCCCCACCCTATCTTCACCCACTATCTAAAGTGTTGGAACTTCTATTTTAAGGAAAAGATTCCAAATGATCCTATAGCAAATTTATTTTTCCTTCATGGGACCTCCTCTTCCTCAAAAATAGAAGCTTAAGTCCCCATGGGACCCCAAATCATAATTTTGTTATCTATTAATTTAGCATGTTTCAATAGTTATGATAGTATTTGTTGATTTAATGTTAAATATTTTTAATACTATAGTACTAGCAATTGTAACTTTAAAGTTAGTAGAGTTGATCATAAATACTCATGACTGAAAGAAATGTATTGTTAGAGCCAAAAAACAACAAACCATGTGATGTCATGTTATCACACAAGAAAAGTGTGATTTAATACAAAGAAATTGTAAATTAATGCACAATTATTGTTATATCTATTTTTTAGGTTTTCTAGATACCTAAAAATAACATCTTGATATGACATCATATGTGATGATCTCGACTGAGAACCTTAGTTATAAGTAAGGGCCTTGACAAGTAATCTATTGTAAAAAATTGAGCAATTCAAAATTACCATCTATGATTTTGAAAGGTGCAAAGTTACATTGATCAAACACTAGATCGTCTCTCTATCTTAATCAATCAAGCATCTTTAGGGCAATTCATGAATGTTACTAGCTTCATATCCTTACCAACCACAATTGTGGTAGTAAATATATGCCAAAATTCATATATTCACTAAATATGGTAGGCTCTCATGTCAAGAGCAACCATAGACCTAGAGCTCAACCTCGAGGGTTCATTCATGATGTATGCCTATATATTCTTTCCTAGGAATTTGAGACTCCATGTCTCGTGTACCAATAATAAATTCTTCATTCTCACATCTGCGAGGTTTTGTCTAACCTCTCTTTAAATTCAAGATATTAATTGAGAATATATTTTTAATATAATTTATATATAATAGTATACTAGCTAATGCATCTCTATCAAATGTTAGTACAATGTCAATATCACTACATGAACACATACAAGGCTATATAGTGAGTAGTTCTTGCATTACATCTACAAAATCTAAATAACTCATACACACTTCACAAGTGCATGGGCTAGCTCATTCATACATCACATATATAGTGTGACTAGCTCTTAGGCACATCGCTAACAGACATAGTGACTACCTTATACATGTGTTGCATATGCATAATATGAGTAATTAACAGATATATAAAGTAGCGTCTTAAATTATACTCAATTGTGAGCCCAATTTTACACTTTCCTTAGCTCTTGCTTTATTTTCCACTTTTCTACAAATTTTTAGGATCAATTATATCCTTGAATACAACGTCTAGCTCAAGAAGATGGGTCCTATCCTATTTTAAATTTGAAAGCATCTTATTTAACATTTAATCATTGCCAATTCAAAAATAAGGACTAGATCCAATATCAAGGCCCTAATCTCTCACATCTCACTTTATGTATCCCTTCTTAGGAATTCAAGGATCCACATTTCATGCACTAATAATGGATTCCTCATTCTCACATTTGATATGTTATCACTCACTTCACTTTAAAACTAAACCATTAATTGAGCTTATATTTTTTAATTTTATCTATAAATAATAGTATACACTAGGTGATCCCACAATAGTGGGTTACACTTTTTTGCCTAAACAGACATTGAAGTCTACATTTTGAAAAAACTTTTAGATTTGGATGCATATTGTCGTTAAACCATTTGAAATCAGAAGATGAAGTAAACTAGAGTCTTTTAGGATTTTCTATCTAGATTCTAAATATATTTTTTTCTTTTTTGAATTGATTTGAATATTTTTTTTCTCCCATGAAAACTGCTATGTCGCTAAAAACGTCATTTTCAAAAAGTTACATTGACTTCATAAAGCATAACTTTTTTTTTTAAATAGATATCAATGCGCTTCATTCGAATTTGATTTTTTAACATCCATACGAGGGACATGCAATTGGTTTGACGACATTATCATGATTATTGCATATTTTATGAACGTTTGAAGTAGAGTAAGCCGTAATTTTGACATACCTTGACTGCATAGCTTATAACTTGTGTATTTATCGAAATTCTTTTTTTTTTGATAGAAATTAGAATCAAAGATAGCGGACATTGTTATTTTTCAAAAACAAAATCTCTTTTCTACTATTTTTCATTGAACGTCAAACTTGGAGGTTTATATTCGATAAAAAACGTACATTCGATGCACGTCAAAAACCATAGACCTAATTAATTTAAAAATTGTCAAATCTATATTCATTAGAAAGATCATTCAGAGTACTTGTGCGATGAAAAAGGATGTCTCCTTATTCTTCCATTTGAGCCGTGCGCTTGAGCCCCGAAGCCATGAAAACTTTAGATTTGTGTCAACCTCTGCAAATGGCCTCTAAGCAGAGACTTTCGATAGTTCAAGTAGTTTCGATCGAAACTACTTTCTATCAAAATTAATTGACTGAATTTTCCCTTAATCAAGGACTTTCTATGGAAAGTACTTTCTATCAAAAGTCCCTACTTTCTAAATCCGCTTGCTTTGCAAATTTCAGGAGGAATTGCTTCCTCCAAAAAAGTGTAACCCACTATTGTGGGTTCACCCTACTAGAAAATGCATATATTTCAAATGTTAGTTTAAATGAAAAATTTTAATACATGAAAGCATACAAAACTACATTGTGACTAGCTCATACAAACACAACTTGTTCATATTGTGACTCAAGAATACATCATGTATATAAATAATTAGACTAGCACCTACTCGCATTGCACATACATAATCTAACTAACTCATATACATTTCTTTGGCTACATCCTCTTATAATGACATCACACTCTCAATGTTGTATTGTTCATCCTCAAAACTCATTATTTGTAATTAGCTCATAAAATGTGATAGTGAAGAAAAATCTAACAAAAGCTAGATTTAATGTTGAGATGAAGATGCAACTGTGGTTGCTCTAAAAAGGTGAGGCCACCTATACTGGATAAGCCATAGATGTAAAATATGTGGAAGGATTTTAGAACTTATTTTCTACTAACATGTCATTATTGTGTAGGATGTCAAATAGGTCCATTATTGTAAGATGGGTCTATCCTACTAATGAGAGTGGATTATACACCAAATCTGGACATTCATAAAAAATAATTTATTCTCAAGAACTGTGGACTAAATAGTCTAAATAAGTGTATCTACTTAACTATACCATCAGAAAAGGTTAGCACGATTATATTGGATACCTAGTTAGGCCCCATTTTGACGATTTTGATATTTCATGTCTATTATGCTTGATCCAACTACCTATATCCCCTTGATTTGGCATCTATCATGTCTTCCTAGCTCCCCATTTGAATTTTTATACTTTTTCCTAGGTATGTATTGTGCCCTATACTTTATGTTCCTAGGAAAAAAATTCATGAAGCATTTTGTTCTCCTAGGTTTGGGCTCAAATTTGAACCGGGGTCCCATTACAGTGTTTCGGTGGGAAATAAGATTTTGTAGCTGGTCTAGCTTAATTTGGAATCCTGAAATATGTGATGAGGTATATAAACACCCTATCTCTGGTCATTTTAGCATCCACAATCTATCCATTATCAAGAAGGCATTTATGATCAAGAAATCAAGTGAATTTAAGATTTGAAGCCAAGCGTCCAAGATCTAGAATCTCTCCAAGCATCCAATAAATTTTAAGGAAATATCCTCCATTTTAGCAAGATTCTCTCCTATGATGCCCAAGTAGAGGAGTTCTCAAGAAAGAAAGAAGGTTCATAGACCATCCACATGCGTTCTTCCTCCATATAGAAAGTGTTCAATCAAGCATAACAATATTGAAGATCTAAGAGTGGAATTAATAGATCCATGCATTTGTAAAGGCATCCTTGATTCCTTTCTATATTCCATGGTAAACAACTATAATTGATGCAAGGAGGCATGGATAACTAGGGCCAAAGGCACTCCCAGCTACCAAACCAACTTGCAGACATAACTTGGAAGCAACATACACAGAAAGGGAGAGAAGAAAGCAGAACTTTATATTATTTCATCAAGCATTGTACATGTTGGGCTTTAAGGCCTTCCCGGTTATGGCCATATACATTCAGATATTTACAGAATAATCTCCATACATGTGAGGTCACATACCTACGATCCAAATCTTCTAACTCTTCTCTACTTAGATTTGTTGCTAAAATCTAAAAATAGAAACTAAATATATACAAGAGAAACCAAAGAGGTCAGCACCAAAGATCCTAAAGATCTAACATAGGAAACAGCAAAGACCTAGATTTAGGTCCACACACGTCCCAATGAGAAACCACAATATTAATTACACTACAGAAATTAAATGCACATGTCGGCCAGAAGATCCAACATCCAAAAACTAACTCGGTGAGAAAGACTACCGAACATAGAGACTAATCGGTGAAACCACTGAGTAGTCAAGAACAACCAATGAGACCCCGTTGGTGAATCCAGCCAAGATAAGTAATCAAGCTCGAGTGGTGAACCAACAAACCTTCAATCGACTAAACAAAACAATTACCAAGCACTTCACCGAGAAGTCTCCAAAAAGCTACCAAACCAAAACAAACATATTTTTGGTTGATACAGGATTGCCAAGAACTTCTTTAGGAATTTTATCTTATGTGTTCTTACTTGGTTTGTTAGGAATCAACTTGGATTAATGAGGAAGGAAAGAAGGTCTCAACTTCTTTAGGAACTTTATCTTATGTTTTCTTACTTGGTTTGTTAGGAAACAAAGAAAAACATATATCATTCCTTTTCAAATCCTTAACAAACTGTCTACCTTTCATTAAACAAAATTTCACAGATGTGCATATCTCACCAATAGATTCTTCAACCAAAGGTAACAAGATTTTCTTCTTACCATCAACCCAAATAGTATATTTGTTTACTCTTCCATCATGTATAGTGTTCTATCATATTTCCAAGGTCTACCCAAAAAAATATGACAACAATCCATTGGCATAATATCACACAACAACTTATCATAATATTTTCCAATCTTCAGATTCACAAAAATTTTTTCACTCACCATTAATTTATAATCATCTTTGATCCATGAAATCTTATAGGGCTTCAGGTGCTTCATTCTTTCCAACTGCAACTTTTTGACCATCTCCTTCGATGCTAGATTCTCCGAGCTTCCACTATCAACAATTACCTTCCAAACTTTGTCTGCAACTCTGCATCTGGTCTTGAACAAAATTTTCCTTACAAGGTCTTGCTTATTATTCTCACTCTATATTATTCTTCTAACCATTAGGTTTCCTTCCTTCTCAGGTTCATTCTATGAGTCTTGCACCAAAGCATTTCTGCTACTACTGACTTTCTTGCTTGCATGTGTACACTCAAAAGGTCTATCTCCTTCTTCACCACAATTATAACAAGTTCCTTGGAACCCTCTTCTGCTATCACCACCTCGATAGGAATTACCTCTACCTTTGAATTAATTTCCACCTTTCCACTTGGTCTTACCCTTGTCTTGATCTATTTTGTCTTGATCAAATCTTCCATTGTCTCAGTTAGATCCATCTTTAGGAACTTTATCTTATGTGTTCTTACTTGGTTTGTGTTGGTAAACAGATTGTTATTTCCCAAATTAACTCTCAAATGCCCAAATCTGAAAGAAACGATCAGATACCAACAGTTGGATAATCTATCACCAAGGTGATAGATTTCCTTTGAATTGAAAGGTACAACTCCCTTATGAATGATATTCAATGAATTTGTTCAATTCCTAAACTAACTGGGTG
Organism: Thuja plicata; assembly: GCA_018584345.1. Classification (NCBI taxonomy): domain Eukaryota; kingdom Viridiplantae; phylum Streptophyta; class Pinopsida; order Cupressales; family Cupressaceae; genus Thuja; species Thuja plicata. Next base: position 3,580,346 of record MU225392.1, read on the forward strand.
TGTTCTTAACCTGAGAACGGAAGATGAAAACCAAGCTAGATCTAGAAAGAACTAACTCAGGCAGTAAATTCAATCTTATACCTAACCAACCCCAGAAATCCATACATCTTATGACTCCCTGACATTGGTAATGCAACTATGAATGCAGCACATGTGAATGCAATGAAGAAATGAAAGTTAAATATTCAGATTTCTGCAATAGGAATGCATGCAAATACTCTGATCTACAACACATCTAGCATTTGACTTAAGATGTAAGAAAATGTTCAAAACCCAAATGCAACAATACTCAAATTGAATACAATCAGGAAAAACAACCCTCAAATTCTCAGATTTAAAGGAAGATATTTCATAGTCTCGAACGCCACAAATAACAATACTTAGATCTTTATTTGCTCACAAATTTTGTCCAATCTGTTACAAAAAATTAGAATATCAACTCCTACTACAAATGAAGATGAAATGCATAAAAGAAAAATGCTCTCCCCCTACTCCAGCACTCTGTCTTTAGCAGAAAAGAAGAACCCGTTGAATAGAAAAGAAATTACAATAAATAATGCTCTTCAATGACCATTCGGTTACTCTTCAGTTCTAGAACTGACTGTTCGGTTCTTTTCAGTTTTTTTTTGGTAACTGCTTCTTTTATCCCGGTTCTTCTAGATTTTTGGTTCCTTTAATGAATGCCTTTTTCTTTTCACGTTAATAGGTCTTTAAGGCCTTTTTGAATTCTGCTTCGCATGAGATTTCACTCAAAAGTAAATCACCAAACCTTCAATTTCGATCTTTTATGAGCACATAATTACTTCTCTTTAACTAGATTTATGATCAGAACTACAATATAATTAGTCTTAATGAATGTTTGTAGGTTCATAAAATCAATAGGCTGCATCATGCTTGAAGATAGTCGACACCTCACCAAAGTGGCTGACAACACTTGTCATAAAAAAAATCTTGAACACACATCTACTTCGTGTCACAATTTCAATTGATTCCTTCAACTTTCGTGGACCACTCCTTCATGTCTATCTTCGAGAATCTTCTGTCATTAACTCTGCAAATATATTTGGACAAGCGTCGGAATTGTGTCTTTTTCTTGGAACCTATTCACTAGCTCATACTACTGTGCCTTTGCATGTTGTGGCAGTTGATTTCAATGTGCCCCCGTACACTTGGAGATTTAGTGCAAGTCTAATTGATCTTTCAGGCTTGGCATGATCCTTTGTGTCTTTACTCCTTGACAGTGGAATAGGGGAAATACAACTATGACTTGATCTTGGTTCGAGTTTCTCTATGATGATCCAAATTCACAATATATCCTCGGTGATGGTATTCTATCTCCAATGCACAGTGGAAATTACACTTTTGAATTCCTATTCAATATCGTGCATTGAACACTTCCAACAACTATGTCGTGCCTGTCACTGGTGTTTTCTTCATGGATGATCACTGGTGTGTATGTCATCCTGGAACATAGAGCGTGAGTCCTCTGTGATATAAAATTCATCAAAGAGCACGGTGATTAGACCTGGTCCTCCTGTTTCAGTCTTCATCAATGAATGTGGAACCACCTATCATGTGTTACCTATGCTTTGATGAAAATTGTATGTGCCATCACCAAACATCTTTTCGGTTCAAAACACCGTCACATTGCATCTATATCATGGAGCCCAACTGGAGTTTTGACTCGCATGCATTTGATCCAATATTTGAATAAGTGCCCCTTGCTAGATAATCCCGAGCGTGTGTTTTATTAGGCCATGCCACTCTAGACATGAATCATCGGTCCCATCTTCATTGCATTCCTTATTTCTAAACTGGAAAGGTCAACTCCCCTGTTTGCAATGTTGTGTTGGCGCCATAAGAGGATATCGTCAGTCAAAACTGTGAGCTCGAGTGTTGATCTTGATCAATATGAAAATGAAATAACATATATGTGGTTAATCCCAATTTATGATTAAGTGGAATCTCCATCCTATGGTTCTGCCGAAACTCAGAACTTCTATGAGATCATCAACACTTCAATTGATCTCGTGCAGTTGACTATGCCCGTTTTAATGTCACTTATCCACATCTTCAACATTAGTTCTGAGTGTTCCATGACCATGGCATCTTAAATTCAAAACATCTCTGCGTGCCCACTGGGACTTTGAATGTCTTCCAACATATTGTATGCCCTGCTGACCGACCGACTCCCCTGTTTTCTTCATCGGGACATGTATGATGAGTATGTGCTCGGTCATTTCGGCGGACAGTTGAATTGCACTTTTGGCCTCCATTATCTATTTGTAATTGAGTAACCATTATTTGATTAATGACAGTGTTGGATCTTCCCTTAATGTCTTTGAGGCTGACTTTGTATGCCATGGGCTTGGGGACCGATGAAGTCACATTTGACATACCCGAGCTCTTCACATCTTTTGAGCGTCTCGCACCCATACTCCAAACTTGTCTTTTCTTTAGTGAGATTGATCATAATAAAGATGAAGAGAGCGTGGGCTCAATCCTCACAACTAATCCGATCTATTGAGACTTTGATTCGAACAACCTGTACTTGTAAGACAAAACTGATGCCTGCACAAATTAAGAAAATTTAGTATGATTTCCCTAGCGGAAATTCTCACTTTGACTGCACTAGCGGAAAACTGGAATGGAGCTTCTCCTTTGGCGGAAAAGTACCAAGATAGGTGGAAATTCGCTACTTCACAAATTCTCCGATTTTCTTTGAATTCACATTTTCATCAAGCTCGGTTCCCATCATTTCATTAATTGGATCAAATTCATTAATCTTTCAATTGCAATCTGACTCGTTTGTGCATTGGCAGAAAAGTGAACTTTATCCGCGATGGCAGAAAACTCAACTTGGGCTTCTCCTTGGCGGAAAACTTGTAAAGTGCTTCTCCATTGCAGGATTTCACCTTTTTGCATTAAACTTTTGCACACGGACCTAAGATTACTTAATCGTGCATCTAGGCAATTTAGGAACTTTAAATCATCCACTCGTAATATCCAATCTAAATCTGCATGCTTGAACATGTGGATATGAATCTAGATCTGAAACTTACATCTGAACTTCTGAATTTGAACCATTAGCTTTGAATTGGGGCTTCAAATTTGAACTTGAATAACAGAACCTTTCTTCTTTAAAATTTGAACTTTAGACTAACTGATTTACATCTGCATATTAATACTTTGAACTTTGTTCTTCATAGCAACATTGTTAGAAGGGAAAAATCTGGGTACACATTAGGGGGAACTTTCATTATGAAATTCAACCTAAAAAGTTCAAAAATTGGGGGACTGGAAGTACGCTTACAGCTGGCTCTGAATGGGGATTATGTGCTGAAAAGTACATAAAGAATCCAACATCTCTGAAAAAAAAACAATTGCCTTATCCATTGGGCTATCCATTGGACGACAGAGTCTAGGCAAAAATGAGACAATTAAAGAGCTTCTTGCCAGGAGGGTGGAGGGGAACAAGGCCAAAACCAAAATAGAAAAGCGGGAAAGGCTAAGCTAAACACACCAAAAATTACGAAAGAAAAATTATTTATAAACAGGTGAGGCAACCTCACAAAAAGAAGAGCAAGCAGGAAGAAACTCACACATGACCATTAACCGGCAGGGAGAAGTATGAACCTTTCCGAAAAAGAAACTTGTGCTCCAACAAGCTGCAACAAAACCATTGCTTTTTGAAAAATTCATCATAACTGAAAGTGAATTCGGAAGCATGCTGAAAATATGTGACCCCAAAATCTCCTCCAAATAACCATGCTTCATCATAGACCTCTGACTTTTCAGAATTCTCCTGCACATAACTTTTAAAACATTCTACTACTCTTTGCTGAAAAGAACCTGTTAGCCCCATATAGACCCAAATTAAAAAAATTCAGAATTTGGGTCTCCTCCATGCCAATCATTTATCAAATGAAAATTGTATGTATTAAGCATGAGTATTGAACCACTTTGAATCACTTTGAACCTCGGTTCAAAGTAGTTCAAAGAGGTTCAAAGGTTTCAAAATGGTTCAAATTGGTTCAGGCAGTTTAATGTTCAAAGT
>MU225392.1:3586327-3607816 GCA_018584345.1 Thuja plicata
AAATTCAGAGGAAGGTTATTAATCTAATAATAACCTATCCAACTGTTGGTGTTGATTTGTCCTTTCACTTGGGCATTCAGGGTCAGATTTGCACACATTTCCTCAAAGGACAATCTGTTCACTAACAGAACCATAATCACAACTTTCTGAAAAAGGTACTGCAACATACTCAAATTCCAGACTTTCAACATGATCATTTTTGATAGAAATTTCAGAAGATAAACCAAGGTTGGCAAAATTAGAATATTCGAATGATTCTGAAAAAGTTACGGCATCATACTGACATCCACCATGATCTTTAATAGCACTTTTTTATTTCAAATCAAGACTGAAATAAAATGAGTCTTCATCGTACATGGGGTCAATCCGGATTGAAATATATTCATTATTATTTGCATTTGTCAAGTCTGAAAAATCTTTATCCCAATTTAAAGAGTTTGCACCTGAATCAGCCATAGAAGAAAACTTACATTTAGCCGGCTCCAAAAATTGATTAACTTCCATTTCATGACAAAGAAAAATGTAATCCGGCTCTTTATCTTCTTCATGATGTTGCATCACTCCATTAGCCACAGAAAATATTTGTTCAAAATTTGTTCTTGCAACTACTTCCTTAACCACATTTTCAGACTTAGCATGATATTCATCAAAACATAATTCAGCCTTGTTTCTATTACCAATTTCTTCAAGAGAACCCAATATTGCATTATCTTCAAAATAAACCAATTCTAACATGGACTCACTATCAATTTGTGCAGATTGAAAATCTTCTTTAGCAATATCTTCTTCAAACTTAAAAGTTTCAAAATCAGGAACAAAAGAAAGCATGGACAAATTTTACTCTTCTACCTTGCTTACCATTTCTTCAACCATATTTTTCAGAATTGTCAAAACATAAATCCACTTTCTCTTCAATACAAGATTCATCAAGAAGGTCTACCATTGTATTGTCTTCAAAACAAATAGATTCTAACATAGGATCATTACGAAATTTTGCAATTCAAAAATCTTTTTTTCCATAATCTTCAACGAAGTCAAACTTTTCATATATTCTAGAAGTGCATTAACCATAGAACTATTCTTGAAAGAGACTTCATACAAAAGGTTGTCCTTATTCTCTTCAAATCTGAAACTTTTAATATCATAAGAAAAAGAGACCGTAGGCAAATCTTGTTTTTTAATTTTGCTTACCAATTCCTTGTCGCCGTTAAGGATGTCTTTGTTCGCTAAAATTTGTGCTTCCAAAAATGGGAGTACTTCTTGCTTTTCTTGAACAAAGTGATCTTAAAATATGGTTTCCTTACTGATTTTTCTTCATGCATATTTGCTGGAACAAATTTACCTTTTCTTTGATCCTAGACATTAAAATACCTTTGGATCACACAGTTTAGCATCAGGGCAGATTGATGATCTTTGGATAAAATCAATCCCTTCTTTTCACCTTCAGCAATACTTTCTTTAAAGGAAATCCAAAGGAATTACAGATTTGGATCAGGTTCAGCCTTTATTTCTTTGCCGGTAGGTAATTTTTTGATTTGTTTCCTCGGCTAAACCTCCTGTTCACTCAAGAATGAAAAATTATAAGAAAAAAGGTCGTGTGGAACTTCTGAAACTTCATCATCATCCACCTTCAATTCTTCACTTAACTGCAACACTCTTTTCTCACAATGCTGCAACAACTTCGTTTTCACTTCCAGCTCTTTCATCTTGTGAAACCTGGCACAAACACTTCTCCATAATAGAACTGGTACATGGTCTTCTTCAATGCTCAAACTCATTTTTCTCCCACGAGTAATTCTTTCTCTAAAAGCATCAAACAAATCATGCAATACTGGATCATGCGTTTGATGAAGTTCAATAAAAGAAGGATTTGGCCTTCCTCTTTTCCCAACTTCAATGGGCATGGTATTTTTATTAGAGTCACCAATCTCCTGCAAGTAGAGATAATAAAAATTCTGAAAATGAAGGCGCTGGACTCTTCAACCAAAAACTATGAGAATCAAAATAGAGTCGCCAATCTCTTGCAGAGATAACAATAAAAACTTAGGAAACAATCTTTAACACTAATCTTCTTTTCCGCTTCCCCAATAGAGTCGCCAAAAATCTGTTGGTAAACAAATTGTTATTTCCCAATTTAACTCTCAAATGCCCAAATCTGAAAGAAACGATCAGATACCAACAGTTGGATAATCTATCACCAAGGTGATAGATTTCCTCTAAATTGAAAGGTACAACTCTCTTATGAATGATATTCAATGAATTTGTTCAATTCCTAAACTAACTGGGTGCGTTCTTAACCTGAGAATGGAAGAGGAAAACCAAGCTAGCCTTAGACAGAACTAACTCAGGCAGTAAATTCAATCTTATACCTAACCAACCCCAGAAATCCACACATCTTATGACTCCCTGACATTGGTAATGCAACTATGAATGCATCACATGTGAATGCAATGAAGAAATGAAAGTTGAATATTTAGATTTCTACAATAGGAATGCAAGCAAATACTTTGATCTACAACACATCTAGCATTTGACTTAAGATGCAAGAAAATGTTCAAAACCCAAATGCAACAATACTCAAATTGAATACAATCAGGAAAAACAACCCTCAAATTCTCATATATAAAGGAAGATATTTCATAGTCTTGAACACCACAAATAACAATACTCAGATCTTTATTTGCTCACAACTTCTGTCCAATCTATTACAGAAAAATCAGAATATCAACTCCTACTACAAATGAAGATGAAATGCATAAAATAAAATTGCTCTCCCCCTACTCCAGCACTCTGTCTTTAGCAGAAAAGAAGAACCCCTTGAATAGAAAATAAATTACAATAAATAATGCTCTTCAATGACCATTCGGTTACTCTTCAGTTCTAGAATTGACTGTTCGGTTCTTTTCAGTTTTTTTTTGGTAACTGTTTCTTTTATCCCGGTTCTTCTAGCTTTTTGGTTCCTTTAATGAATGCCTTTTTTTCACGTTAATAGGTCTTTAAGGCCTTTTTGAATTCCACTTTGCATGAGATTTCATTCAAAAGTAAATCACCAAATCTTCAATTTTGATCTTTTATGAGCACATAATTACTTCCCTTTAACCAGATTTATGATCAGAATTACAATATAATTAGTCTTAATGAATGGTTGTAGGTTCATAAAATCAATAGGCCACATCATGCTTGAAGATAGTCAACACCTCACCAAAGTGGCTGGCAACACTTGTCATAAAAAAAATCTTGAACACACATCTACTTCGTGTTACAATTTCAATTGATTCTTGAAACTATCGCGGATCACTCCTTCATGTCCATCTTCGAGAATCTTCTGTCATTAACTCTGCAAACATGTTTGGACAAGCGTCAGAATTGTGTCTTTTTCTTGGAACCTATTCACTAGCTCATACTACCATGCCTTTTCATGTTGTGACAGTTGATTTCAATGTGCCCTCGTACACTTGGAGATTTTGTGCAAGTCCAACAGATCTTTCAGGCTTAGCATGATCCTCTATCTTTACTCCTTGATAGTGGAACATGGGAAATCCAAATATGACTTGAGCTTGGTCCGAGTTTCTCTATGATGATCCAAATTCACAATATATCCTCGGTGATGGTATTCTATCTCCAATGCACAACATAAATTACACTTCTGAATTCCTATTCAATATCACATTGAACACTTCCAACAACTGTGTCGTGCCTGTCACTGGTGTTTTCTTCATGGATGATCACTGGTGCATATGTCATCTGGGAACATAGAGCACGAGCCCTCTATGATATGAACTTCGTCAAAGAGAACGGTGATTAGACTTGGTCCTCCTGTTTTGGTCTTCATCAATGACTATAGAACCACCTATCATGTGTTCCATGTGCTTTGATGAAAATTGTATGTGCCATCACCGAACATCTTTTCAGTTCAAAACACCGTCACATTGTATCTATATCATGCAGCCCGAATGGAGTTTTTACTCGCACACATTTGATCCAATATTTGAATAAGTGCCCCTTGCTAGATAATCCTGAGTGTGTGTTTTACTAGGCCGTGCCACTCTAGACATGAATCATCGGTCCCATCTTCATTGCATTCCTTATTTCTAAACTAGAAAGGTCAACTCCCCTATTTTCAATGTTGTGTTGGCACCATAAGAGGATATCATCAGTCAAAACTCTGAGCTCGGGTGTCGATATTGATCAATATAAAAATGAAACAACATATATCTGGTTAATCCCAATTTATGATTAAGTGGAATCTCCATCCTATGGTTCTTCCGAAACTCAGAACTTCTAAGAGATCATCAACACTTCAATTGATCTCATGTAGTCGACTATGCTCATTTTAATGTCACTTATCCACATCTTCAACATTGGTTCCGAGTGCTCTATGACCATGGCATCTTAAATTCAAAACATCTCTACGTGCCCACTAGGACTTTGAATGTCTTCCAACATATTGTATACCCTGCTGACTGACCGACTCCCCTATTTTCTTCATCGGGACATGTATGATGAGTATGTGCTCGGTCATTCCGGTGGAATTTGAATTGTGCTTTTGACCTCCATTATCTATTTGTAATTGAGTAACCATTATTTGATTAATGACAGTGCTGGATCTTCCTTTAATGTCTTTGAGGCCGACTTTGTATCCCATGGTCTTGGGGACCGATGAAGTCGCATTTGACATACCCGCTCTTCATGTCTTTTGAGTGTCTCGCACCCATTCTTCAAACTTGTCTTTTCTTTAGTGAGATTGATCATAATAAAGATGAAGAGAGCACAGGCTCAATCCTCACAACTACCCTGATCTATTGAGAATTTGATTCGAACAACCTATATTTGTAAGACAAAACTGACACCTGCACAAATTAAGAAAATTGAGTATGATTTCCCTAGCGAAAATTCTCACTTTTACTGCGCTGGTGGAAAACTGCAGAGGAGCTTCTCGTTTGGTGGAAAAGTACCAAGATAGGTGGAAATCCTCTACTTCACAAATTCTCCAATTTACTTTGAATTCGCATTTTCATCAAGCTCGGTTCCCATCATTTCATTATTTTGATCAAATTCATTAATCTTCCAATTGCAATCTGGCTCGTTTGTGCATTGGCGGAAAAGTGAACTTTAGCCGCGATGGCAAAAAAGTCAACTTGGGCTTCTCCTTGGTGGAAAAATTGTAAAGTTCTTCTCCATATCAGGATTTCACCTTTTTTCTTTAAACTTTTGCACACAGACCTAAGATTACTTAATTGTGCATCGAGGCAATTTAGGAACTTTAAATCATCCACTTGTAATATCCAATCTAAATCTGCATGCTTGAACCTGTGGATATGAATCTGGATCTAAAACTTACATCTGAACTTCTAAATCTGAACCATTACCTTTGAATTGGGGCTTCAAATTTGAACTTGAATAATTAAACCTTTCTTCTTTAAAATTTGAACTTTAGACTGACTGATTTGCATCTACATATTAATACTTTGAAATTTGTTCTTCGTAGAAACATTGTTAGAAGGGAAAAATTCGAGAACACATTAGGGGGAAATTTCACCATGAAATTCAACGTAAAAGTTCAAAAATTGGGGGACTGGAAGTACGCTTGCAGTTTGTTAGGAATCAACTTGGGTTCATGAGGCAAGAAAGAAGGTTCTTGGCAATCCTGTATCAACCAAAGTTAGGAATCAAGTTAGGATTTCCAAGAAAGAAATGATTCTTCGAATCATGAGGCAGGTATAACCTAAATTTAATCAAAATTATATTGAGAAATCCAAGCTGAGTCCTCAGTCGGTCTGTTCTTCCATTTTACCAGGTATTCCATGTAATCATTTCCTCTTGTACTTCTTCCAACTCTCTATTTCCAAATCTTCTCAACTTCTTCTATTTGTTTCTTGGGATAATCACATGGTATTATCGCTTCTTCATCAGATTCATGATACTCATACAATTTTGAAATGTTGAATATAGGTGATCTATCCATGTCCTTGTATAATTCTACTTAATAAGCATAATTACCATTGTCAAACCTTCTCAATATTTTGCAAAGACCAAATTTCTTCATCTTCAATTTACCATATGTTCCAATAGGAAATCTTCCTTTCTTCAAATGAACCATAACTGCATCACCAACTTCAAAAGTCTTATGCCTTCTTGATCTATCTGGACTATGCTTATATTTCTGATTACCCTACTCCAACTTATGTTTCACTTCCTCATGCAATGTCTTCATAAACTTAGCAAATCTTCACCTTCATCACTCCTCTTTTCTTCTCCAACAATGTTTCTCAAGTCTAATATACCTCTCATTTGTGTGCCATGAACAATCTCAAAAGGTGTCTTTCCAGTACTTCTATTTACTAAACTATTATATGAAAACTCTACTTGTGCTAACATCAAATCCTAGTTACTCGGTATGTCTCCAACTAAGCATCTAAACAAGTTACCCAAACTTTAGTTTACAACCTCTGTTTGACCATTAGTCTGTGGATGAAATGTAGAACTATACTTCAACTCAGTGTCCAACTTCTTCCAAAGTATTTTCCAAAAATAGGTAGCAAACTTACTGTCTCGGTCAGAGATGATACTCCTTTGTAATCCATGCAATATGACAATATCCTAAAGAAAAGATATGTTATATGTACCGCATCTAATGTTTTCCTACATGGGATGAAATGTGTCATCTTGGAAAATCTATCCATGATAAAAAATTTATGGAATCATTACCTCTTACTATCCTCGGTAAGCCAAGAACAAAATCCATGCTGATATCACTCCAAGGTTTCCTAGGAACACAAATCGGTGTATAAAATCCATTATTCTGACTTACTCCTTTTGCAACTTGACAAACTTCACAACTTTTCACAAATTATTTTTGAACATCCTTATACAAATGAGGCCAAAAATATCTTTCCTTAAGTAAACTCATTGTCTTGTCAATGCTAAAATGTCCAACCAAACCACTACTATGTTTTTCCTTTATCAAATTAGTTCTCATTGATCCTCTCGGTATACACAACTGAATAGCTTTGAACAACATATCTTCTTGAATGAAATATTCTTCACACTTACTCGGTTGATTTGGAATAAGTGCTTTGCACATTCTCCATGGCTCAAAAAAATCAGAGTCAGTTTCATACAAATGCTTCATATCATCAAAACCAATAACCTCAATTCTCGTTTCAGTCAACAAAGCTCTTCTTCTACTCAATGCATCAGCAACTCGGTTAGACACTCCACTCTTATGCTTGATCACAAATGTGAAACTCTACAAATACTATACCCATTTAATATGTCTCTGATTCAACTTATTTTGACTACCCAAATATTGTAAAGCCTTATGATAAGCATATAACACAAATTTACTTGGCATCAAATAATGTCTCTATTTTTTCAAAGCTTTAAAAATAGCATAAAATTCTTGATCATAGACAAAATATTTCCTTTTAGCTTCATTCAAATTTTCACTAAAGAAAGAAACAGTTTTACCTTCTTGAGTCAACATAGCTCCTATTTCACTTCCACTTGCATCACATTCAACTTGAAATACCTTATTGAAATCAGGTAAGGCTAATATAGGTAATTCAACAACCTTCTGCTTCAAAATCTCAAAACTTTTATCAGCTCCATGTGTGCATTTGAATTCTTTTTTGTCTCCTCTCATTGTTTCAGTCATAGAATTAAAAATAGAACTGAAATTTATGATAAACTTCCTATAAAAACTTGCCAATCAATGAAATGATCTTACCTCACTAACATTCTCAGGTGTAGGCCAGCTAAGTATAGATTCAACTTTCTCAGGATCCATCTTCAAACCATCTGTTGAAATCACAAAACCTAAATACACAAGTTCTTCTTTAATGAAGGAACACTTTTTCAAATTTATTAGCAACTTTTCCTCTTTCAATATCTGCAACAGTCGTCTTATATGCATCAAATTCTCTTCTCTAGTCTTACTGAATATCTGATTATCATCCAAGTATACAATCACACATTTATTCAATAATTTATTCAAAAACTCATTCGTCAACCTCATAAATGTACTCGGTGCATTAGTTAAACCAAAGGCCATAACCAACCACTCATACAAACCTTCTTTTGTTTTGACAGAATTCTTCCATTCATCACCTTCTCTGATTATGATCTGATGATATCCACTCTTCAAATTAATTTTGGTGAAATATTTTTCTCCACTCAAACAATCAATTATATCATCTCTCCTTGGTATAGGAAATCTATAGTTAACTATGATCTTGTTGATTTCTCTTGAATCAGTACACATTCACCATTCTTTGTTCTTCTTAGGTGATAACATACCTGGTACTGCACATGGACTCAAACTTTCTCTAATCTAACCCTTGTTCAATAATTCATGAACATATCGGTTGAGTTCCTCATTCTTGGTCAGTGTCAATCGGTGTGGTGCCTTGTTTGGAAAACTAGCTCTAGGAATCAGATCCATACAATGACTAATATCTCTCACCAATGGAAAACCATCAGGTACATTATCTAAAATGATCTCCTTGTACTCGGTGAGAAATTTATCAACTTCTTTAGGAACTTTATCTTATGTGTTCTTACTTGGTTTGTTAGGCATCAAAGCATAACATATATCATTCATTTTCAAATCCTTAACAAAATGTCTACCTTTCATTAAACAAAATTTCACAGATGTGCATATATCACCAATAGATTCTTCAACCAAAGGTAACAAGATTTTCTTCTTACCATCAACCCAAATAGTATATTTGTTTAATCTTCCATCATGTATAGTGTGTCTATCATATTTCCAAGGTCTACCCAATAAAATATGACAACAATCTATTGGCATAATATCACACAACAACTTATCATAATATTTTCCAATATTTAGATTCACAAAACATTGTTCACTCACCATTAATTTATGCTCATCCTTGATCCATGAAATCTGATAGGGCTTTGGGTGCTTCATTCTTTCCAACTGCAACTTTTTGACCATCTCATTCGATGCCAGATTCTTTGAGCTTCCACTATCAACAATTACCTTCCAAAAAATTTTTGCAACTCTGCATCTGGTCTTGAACAAAAAATTTCCTGCACCTCCCCTTCCTCTTTTCCTTTGTTCATATCTTTTATTTAATTTCTCCTCAGCTTTTAGGGAAAACTAATATGCCTCTTCAATACTCTCCATCATTACCAAGTTGATCCCATCTTGTACATAACTTTTTAATCCATTTAGATATCTTCCTATTCTTTCCACTTCATCTTCAGCATATCCAAATATGATGTTTAATCTTTAAAATTCCTCGGTGTAATATTTTACCGAGCTATCTTTCTGCTTCAAACTTTACATTCTCCTAACTAGGTTAATCTGGTAATCACAAGGTAGAAACTTGCCTTTCAACTTGATTATCATCTTATCCCATACCTTGATCTTTTCTTTACCCTTCTTCTAATCAAATTTTAGATGCTTCCACCACAAGGATGCATGACCTTTCAACTTTGTAGTCACAATCTTTACCTTTTTCTCCTCTGATACATTCTCATACTCAAAGTATTTCTCCATCTCAGTTATCTAGTCTATCAAAACATCAGAATCCAACTTTCCACTATACTCAGGAGGATTAAATTGAGGTGTGGACTTCAAACTTGTCAATGCTCACAGGAATCTCTCTTTTTCCTAATCCATCACATGTGTAGGTGCAGCTTCTCCTTGCACTTCTTCAACTCCATCATCGCTAACATCCTCAAGATGTCTTCCTTGACATTGGGCTATCTCAACAACTTCCAATATTGCAACAATATATATTAGCATATAAGCTAGACCTGGATCTGCATTTCCTCTCCCACGAATCATCTTGAAACCCTCTGCAATTATAGGTAAGATTGCAATCTTCTACCCTACAAAAAATATCACTAGGGTTCACAAGAAGGAACCTTAGATATAACCTTCGCTCTGATACCACCTGACGTAAGGAGGGATGGATAACTAGGGCCAAAGGCACTCCCATCTACCAAACCAACTTGCAGACACAACTTCAAAGAAACATAAATAGAAAGGGAGAGAAGAAAGAAAAACTTTATATTATTTCATCAAATACATGACGGGTGTAAGGCCTTCCCGGTTACGTCCATATACATTTAGGCCCCGTTTGTTTCACGGAATTGGAATTGAGTCAAAACCTTATTATCACAAAATCAGGTTTTGAAATCTTGGTTTTGCATCTTGGGGAATTGGAATTTGACTCAAAACCTTATTATCGCAAAACCAGGGTATGATTTCTAATTCCACCTATTTAGTGGGAAGATGATGCCACTCATTTTGGTGTCTAAACCCGGTTTTGCTTGACGAATCTGGAATTGCAATTTAGGGAAACAAACAGCAGATTTGCAAAAATGAGAAGTGTCACTCCCAATTCTGTGAAACAAACGGGGCCTTAGATCTTTAAAGAATAATCTTCATACATGTGAGGTCACAGACCTGTGATCCAAATATTCTAACTCTTCGCTACCCAGAACTGTTGCTAAAATCTAAAAATAGAAACTAAATATATACAAGAGAAACCAAAGAGTTTGGCACCAAAGATCCTAAAGATCCAACATAGGAAATAAAAAAGACCCATATTTAGGTCCACATGAAACCCAATGAGAGACCCCAACATTAATTACGCTATGGAAATTAAATGCACATGTCGGCCAGAAGATCCAACATCCAAAAACCAACTCAGTGAGAAAGACTACCGAGCATAGAGACCAATCAGTGAAACCACCAAGTAGTCCAGAACAACCATTGAGACCCCATTGGTGAAACCAGCCAAGATAAGTCACCGAGCCCGAGTGGTGAACCAACAAACCTTCAACCGACCAAAAAAATAGTTATCGAGCACTTCACCGAGCAGTCTCCAACAAGCTACCAAACCAAAAAAAAACACATTTTTGGTTGATACAGGATTGCCAAGAACCCAAGATGCTCCTACATCAATAATTAAAACAACATACAAGAATCTTCATGAATATGTGTGATCTCAATATCGGTTCATAAAGGTTTTTACAAGGTAGATCTAATATTTACCTTTATTTTTCCTTTCCTTTATGCAATTTTATTTCCTTTTCAAGGTTGATTCCTAAATAGGGATTTCACAAAGGAAAACCCCTTTCCACAATGTTTTCCTCATTTTTTTATGTGAAGGAACATGTGGTGTGGCTATCAGGACTTAATCTAGAAAGTTTGGGATCTACAGAATTGGTTGTCAAAGTTTTAGGCAAAACTCTTGGGTACATAGAATGCTCCCAGATTTCTGTTCCTAGGAAAAAAATCTCAAGGAATTTTATACCTAGAAAACATTATTTAGAATTATATCATAGGTTGGTACGATTCTTAGATTCCCATTTCAAGTCATCACAACTTCCTGTTTGTTTTTTGTTAGTCTGTATTTCCCAAAACTACATGTTTTTCCTTATTTAGTATTTTATCTTGCATTATTAGATCATTTTTTCTCAAATTAATTTCATTCTTAATCATAATTATCAAATGAAAAACCACTTCCCACTTAGTGCTTGAAACTAACTTTGAGCCCAGTGGGGACTCTTCTCTGAATTATGCTATAAGAAAAGGTGGACAATCCCTTGCATTTCATCACCACATCCTTTATAACCATCTTTTCTTTATATACATCATTGGTGAACCTAATTCATGTACATTTCCATTTTGATTTGGTTTTAGATCCCCATTATGCATTCGATCCTCACTTTTTGTTTCATAATTAGATGTTATGTGCAATTATGTGTTCTAGTTCAATTTATGTTGCATAAATTTAATGAATGTTTGCATATCTCTTTCAAATTTCATAATTACATTTTTTATATATACATTTTATTTCTTCTCTTGTGCATTATTTTTATAACACTAAGCCCTACCTGTAGCATTTGAGTTAGGAGAAGTCATAGACTTATGGTTTCATTTGATCCCAAGTCCTCTTTATTCCCTATGAATCTTGATAAGATGCACATGCCTACTAATGACATTTCTGCTATGGTTGAGAATCCTTCTTCCCACTCTTCTCATGATGAATATGATTCTTTAAGAGTTCCTCCTACCCAAGTGAAAAAGTTTTCCCATGACTTCAAAACATTTGAACAATGATTAAGTCAAGATAATTCTAATTTGGAAGCTATCTCCTTAGTAGAAGGTTTAAGGAAGTTGATTAACAATGATGAACATGATATTAAATTGTTATGAACTATTTATCATCTTGTTGATAGTAATATTAAACCTCTTAAGGATTGTTCTCAAGATCTAGGTTTAACTCAACCTCCCTGATGAGCAATAATTTGTCTCTATTTTATGTTGATTTTATACTCTATTTTAAGACATTTCTAAAACACTTGTGAAACTTTTAAGTATTTGAACTTGTGATCATGCTATAAGTACAATCAAGACCACCAAAGCCTATGGGTAGATAGTAGTGACATATTTTTCTAAAAATTATATATCTATCATAGTATTTCATATAATTATTTGAATGTGTGTTCTAACATTTGGATTGAGTTGAATAGTTGACTTGAATATATATCTGCATGTGCTACTAACCTGCCAGGAAAGAGGAGCGTCTTGAGAGTGGATCGACAACATTGATGAGGAAACAACGAAGTCTTAACTTCAATGAGGAGAATCGTTATAACACTATGAGACATGCCTACTAAATTGAAGGAACCATCATTTAAGGGAATATAGGAACATATCTATGCTATATTTTCTCTACGGTCAATACTCTGTTGAAGCGGTTATCCAGTCTTTATGATATTCTATCGTGGGTTGTTACATTCTCCTTTCTCTATGGCGTAAACTAGTCAGACCTTATCTTTATGCTTTGAATAAACATCAATCCTCTATATAAAGGGATATTATTGTTAGATTTTAGTTAGTTGGGTAATATACTATTGTTGCATTTGAATAGAAAAGTTACTCTTTCTAGTTTTCGTGCATTGTTTTCACTATGATGTAATCAGTTTTTCTGGAAATATAATAGAGTGATTTTGAGTTATATTATGTGTTAGTAGTTAGCAGAAGCCAACCAAGGGGGCCCACTTGGAATGTGGATTATATTAGACTAGGTTAGAGTTGCTTTCAACATTTACATCATTTTCAAGTAGAATTTATTGTTTCCTCCTGCAGCATTATAGCTCATGTATGTTCCTATAGCACTTGTAGGGATAATTATAGTGAATGCTTTGGATTGATAGAATAGGTTTAAGTTGAGCTTTCAGTTGTCAATATTAATTTCATTAAGTAGTTGTTTGTGTTTACTTTCCTGTAGCAATAGAATGAATCTCTTTCATGCATTTTACCTTCCTGCAGCTTAAGTGATATGACTCTTTGAGAGACTTAGTGCACAAATCGTGTTGTCCCATTTCAAGTATATGTCCCTGGGTTGACAATTAAAATGCACTTTATGGTAGGGAAAATAATCCTTAATTGAATACACTATTCCTAGCAGAATCTTTGGCATGATTATTATTACCTATTGTGGGGATGTTCACTCCTACTAGTGTTGACACTTCAATTCATATTCCTACTTCTTTATGTAGTGTCTCTTGTTATGCTCCACCTCTCATGACTACATCCTTTTCAAACATCAATCCTACACATGTTATTATTGGAAGCATTCCTTATCCTATTATTCCTCCTCCTTCAAGTGTTCCATATGTTTCTCAACATTTATCCATGCCTACATACAACAATGTTCCATTTTCATATTCCAATGTTCCTTTCATTTCCCATAATGTTCCCAACATTTTACATGTCTCATACCAACCTCTCTACCAAATCCACTATCAATAGTCTTGATCAAACCATTTCATCCTTGCAACAATATATTGCCTCTATGAATCAATCCAAATTCAACATTCATACATGTGACATTGCTATCCCTTTGTCCTTAGAGACTATCCATGTTGTTATCCCTCAATACATGAAAATACCCCACTTTGAGACTTACAATGGTAAAGGTGGTCCCTTGACCCATGTTAAGACTTTTCAAACATTATGTGCTAGTTATTTTTTTCATGATAATATGTTCATGGCTAAAAATTTTACTATAACCTTTTGAGATAAGGCCTTGCAATGGTATTGTTCTTTACCTCCTTATTCCATTGATTCTTTCTAAAAAAATTGCCAATTCTTTCATTCGATAGTTTCAAAATAATATTGGTTTTAAGATTTCTTTGACCAGTTTAATGTATTGTAAATAAGGTATCAAAGAAAATGTGACTTATTTCATTGGTAGATTTAAGCATTTGCATACTTAGATTTCTTATCATGTGCCTGATGTTGATATTCAATGTATTTTAATTGTTAATTTACAAAAATATGTTAGGGATAAGATATTATTTTCTAAATTCTCTTTTTTTACTCAATTATGTGTAGTGTTTCATAATTATCAGCTTCAAGTGAGTCAATTTGAGAACACCTCTCTAATGGCTCCAGTTGATAAGAGTGATGTTGCATCCTATCCTTTTTAGAAGTTTCAAAAACTAAAAGGCTTCATCAAGATCAACAATTCAACAAAAAACATTGACGCGCAAGTGGCACTAGCATCCACAGGTGTGGCTCCTTAGTCATCTTATTTTTGACCTTCTTGTAATTTAATACCTCTTTATAAATCTATGCGTAATATAATGTTGAAGCTGATTAGTGCTAATGTCTTAACACTTCCTCCCATCAAGCCAATTGATCATTCTCAACAATCCAATAAGAGCTTTGATTCCAAATCCTTTTTCCAATACCATCATCAACCTAGTCATGATACTAATAAGTGTTTCCATTTGAAATGTATTTTTCAAAACCTCACTGATTCTAATACTATATCTTTTGAGGGTGTTAATGATCAAGAAAACAAATCCATTTCCCTTCCAAGCCAAAACTTTCAAATCTATACCAATCCTTTACCTTACCATTCGACCAATACCATTGAGTGTATTCCTTCTTTTACTTCTTCATCTACCCATGTTTTTTACTCTCCTACCATTGTAAGCTATGACATTAAGTGTGCCAAGGATAACAACGTTGTCAACCTTATTGATCAATCCAAACCCAAACCCAAACCCAAACCCAAACTTGATCTTTGCATTACATTTGATCCTACTGATACTATTAGGGAACCCGATAATCCTCTTTATGTAGTTGCAAATATTAATGATCTTCCTTCTCAAGGAGTTCTTATAAATCCTACTTCTATATATGGTGAATGTTATAATTGAAGAACATATTTATACTAGACATCTCCAAATTATTTTTTATGACAAATATTATGTGATGATCAAAACATTCAATGGTTTTACTTATCCTACCTATGGTTCCATTACTCTTCCCATAGAATTTGGTAAGAAAAAATTAGATGTCACCTTTTTTGTCATCTCAATTTTTAATTAGTTTCAAGTTAGACTCTGTCTTCCTTGGCTCACCTCCATGAAATCTATATTATCTCCTATCCATAAGTATTTCAAATTTTTCCATGATGGAGAAATCATCACGATTAAACATAGTCTTTATTAGCCTTTAGCTACTCAAGGGAAATTTAAACTTGAATTAGTTTGGCCCTCCATGTCTCAACCAATCCAACCTCACGAAGATAACTATTTCATATCCTATCAAAAATTCAAAATTAAGGTTTGTGAACTTAGCAATTCCTTTCCTATAGTTCCATCTCCTTTCCCTAGATATGTACTTCTTCCTACACCTTCTACACCTCCTACTTATGCTTCAGTTCTACCTCCTATATTTTATAAATGTAACCTAGTGTGGTGTCTTTTGTTCCTCCTAAAGAAGAAAATGACTCGATATTGATTCATCTAAAACCAAATCAAATTTCAAAAAAAGCCAAATATAACTATTATGCTCATGATTTATTCCATAAACATCATGCTAGAGCTTATGAGCATGCTTCCCAAAACCTTTCCTCCCCTAAGACACCTACTGATGCTTTGATTCCCTTGATCAACCTATGAATATCTCAAGGGAGGAAGCTAATCTTAAAAATATGAAATTGAAAAAACATGATGATTCTATTCAGATTAGAGATCCTATTTTGATTAATCTAGATGAAGAAGATACTCTTGATGATGATTTCAATTTTTCTAATGGAAATGATGTCCATGCTAGTCATTTTGATGATATGTATGAGCTTATTTATATTAATCATGATTCACTATCTAGATTCACAAAATAATTATGTCTTAATCCTAGTGACAAACAAAGTGACTCATTCTTAGAGCATGGTCCTTATTTGGAACTAGCTATTATTCCATTTTTTCATGCTCGATGTTTCTCCTCTTTTGTGTTTCCAACCTTCCCTAAATGATATAGACCGAGATGGGGGGACATGTGATATGCTTGATTATATCCTCTTGTACAATTGATTCCTTTGTGTTTTTCTATTGTAATGTGCTTCCCCCATGATGTGATTCTTTTTATACATTTTATTTAAATTTATTTAGATGACCCGTGTTTCTCCATTAGCGCAAGGCGATAAACAAATCGACCTGTTGTGACATTCCTTTATTTCTGTCTTATCTCTTATATATGGCATATATGTTTCATTTTTCATAAATGTTCCTTTGTGTTATCTGATTGGGGATGATAAAAAATGGTAGATACCATTATTTTTGGTTTTCATAATACCGGCCCAAAATGACTCTTCTTTGTATCTCTTATGTGATATTCTTCCATTTTTCTTATAGTTATGCTACCTTTCAAGGATGATGACAGTTAATTTTGATATAATTATGATATACTTGATTTATAATATGATCATATTAACCCTAGAGGTAGTAAATCCATTTTGTGATCTTTTTTTGATGTGTTTCATTTCCCTTGGTTTGTCCTTACTTGGGGCATCTCTTAGTGGAAACATCTCTTTTGGGTGCATGTGTGCTCCCTTAAATTCATTTCTCTTGTTAAGGCATTTGAAATCACTTTAACATGGGGGCATACACTTCGCTCCTTGTTTCACATTTCACACACACATACACACACACACAATGATTCAATGCAATATCTTATGTAGATGGCTAAGGAGACAATGTTTTCCTTGAATTTATTTTTACATCATCACGCCCTGTGCATTATTTAGTGGATCCTAAGATTGTTCCTTCATTCGTTTGGTCCTTTGACTAACTCTTTTCATTTGGTCCTTAGACTGACCACTTTTATGGATCCCTTAATGGTGAAAATATTTCCTTAAGGACTGATCCCCTTTGTTTTGATGGGTTGAGTAGCATCTCATAGCTTTCTAGACTATCAATTCCATCTTTTGTAGTATCATTTTCCCTTTGCATGATCCATAGTAAGTAAATATCTTACTAGGCTAGTTGATTGTGCCTTTCTCTCTCTTTTTCTCCCTTTCTTTTGAGTGTTTTCTCTTGTATCTTGATTTTGGATTTGATGAGGACCTAAGTCACTTGGGGACTTGGTGTTTCCTTGTCTTATTTTATTTGATTAAAATTTTCCAATACATTGATCTACTTAATCATTAGCATGAGGTTGTCTCATACTCCTACTAAAGTGAGGGCTAAATGTACCATGATAGAAATTTTGTACCCACAATTGAATGCTTAGTAAGGCCCCATTTTGGATATTTTGAGATTTCATATTTGTTATGCTTGATCCAACTTCCTATCCCCCCGGATCTGACATCTATCCTATCGTCATCACTCAGAATGTGAATTTTGGTTCTTTTTCCTAGGCACATAATGCCCTAGGCTTTATTTTCCTAGTAAAAAAATTCCTAGGGTATTTTGTTCCCCTAGGTTTGGATACCAATTTAAAATGGGGTCTCATTGTGGTGTTTTGGTGGGAAATTATATCCCATGGTCCACCTGGCTTAATTTTGAATCCAAAAATGTGTGATGAGGTATATAAGTGTTAGTAATAACTGAGAGGGGGGGGTGAATCAGTGGCCTCAAAAATTTATCCTTTAAAATTTAATCCACCAATCAATACACCTTAGATTATTAATTCCCTACAAGATGCATGCCTTGAAATACTTTGAAATAATTAACTGTCTGTCGGTTTACCTTGTCTGTCCTTATTCTCCTTGATTACCGATAAGCAGTAAAACTTATTTGCCGAAGCTCAGTAAATATGCAGAGTATACCAATCAATCTAGAAATGCATATGTGAAATATAAAATAATAAAGTAATAAACCATACACACATAACACATGAATTTTAATGTGGAAACCCTGTTAAGGGAAAAAACCACTAGGACCGATACCCCAAATTTTCACTCTTCTAAAGTGAGCCCTGTTAGGAGCCAACCCTATTAAAGGTTACAAACACACTGTTAAGTGCAACCTTGTTAGAGGATTTTTATACATAGGTTGTCACTTAGTATCTGGCATCTACGCTACCATCCTTGAATAAGCCTTTAGACTGTCAATAGGCTTCATGCTAATCTTACTACCATCCTTGAATCAACCTCCTTCTTAGACTTTCAATAGGCTTTAGGTAAGACCGATGCTACTATCATGAATCAACCTTTTTGGAAATCTGTCATGATATACCTCAATTATAGAAGATGATTAAGTCCTGCTCTGTTAAGAGACTTAATCCTTCAATGGTTAAACTGAAACACAATGACCTGTTTCTAATGCAACTTTGAATTGTAGATTTTCAGATCTATTTACGTAAAATACCTCTCTGATCAATGTATCAATTCAATTCCTTTGTGTGCACATTTTCTTCTCTGTGATGTTGTGCTTCACTGTTCGTCGGTGTCTGCAGAATTCTTTAGCTCTCCCTTAGCTTGATTGATCAGGACTATATGAAGTTTATCCTTCACCAGTTTCTCTTCAACATCTTCTTTCTATTCACTCCCTTGTGTATCTGATTACTTACGAAAATGAATTATGCTTGTCTCTTATATAGACACGATATTCCTTAATTCTTGATTCTTGATTCTTGGCATGAAAAAATCCAGCCAATTTGATTTATGGCTTTAACTCCTAATTTATCTCATAGTTATCTTCTTGCCAACTGTATAAATAAATTTCTTAAATGTGGTTGAATAAAAAAAATAAAACAATTAGTTAAGTCTATCCTTAAGCTCTGCCAGCTAGATATTTTATCATTTTCTAATCTCTTTGTTCTGTCGGTCAATTCTGCAATTCGTCAACGGTGACAACTGCCAGTTCTGTCGGCGTAACTTTAGTTAGCTTTAGGATCTCCGTCCGTCAGGCATCATTGGATCTTTCTTGTTGGGCAACACTGTCTTCTTGCTCATCAGGTATACTGTGACTTTATCTCTGTCTTTACTGATGGTGTGCACTCCGTTGGTGTTCTCAGTCACTTAGTGAATACTTGACTTTTATGCATTGCTGAAAGCATAACCTCTGCTCCATTGATTCTCTAAAGTCTTTGGAATTATGTACATGACTGTATAGATGATATCAAGTTGAAATCAATGACAATACAAACCACTAATTGGTTTAATGTCTTGCATCATCTTCAACTTAACATTATCAAACATTCAATCAGTTACATGTCATCAATCTCTCCCTTTGTCATTGATGGCAACATACTATATTATCACACTATACTATTTCTAATAAAATATGAAATACAATTGTTGAGATTCATCAAATCACCAAACAATTTTTTTTTATAACTGATAGAAATGTCTGACCGTCGGTAAGCTCTGTGTTAGCTTAGATTTGATTCCTGCAGCTTTCTAAGTTTCTTGTACAGATGTGTTGTGTCCTCTATTTGTGTCAATTTCTCTCTTTGACTGTTCTTCTTTGATGTCGCTGTCTTTTATTTGCAACTTTTATACAAATTCTCTCCCTATGGATATGATCTCTCCTTGTTTGGAGTAATCTGATAATAAATAGGTTCTGATGATAATATGAATACATTCTCTCCCTTTGACAACAATGCCAAAAAAAATATTTTGTCAAACAATTTTCTTCTATCCATAATATATTCCTTGAATTTCCTTTATCCATCATCAATATAACAATATGCTCTGGTGCTTGATTCTGATATATACCTTTCTGTATATAGATGTAGCTTTGAAGTTCATCTTCTGCTTGCATCAATCATGAATGATATTCTAATAATATATGGCTGATGTAGCCTTCAGTCTTTTTACTGAATGATAGACATGGGTTTGACCCCTAGTCTTTTTCTTAGGTATTCAAATGTATCCTTGGGCAGTGCCTTGGTGAAGATATCAGTTAATTATTCTTTTGATTGCACATATTAAAGTATCACCTCTTTTTCTTGAACTTGTTCTCTTAAATAATGATACTTGATGGCAATGTGTTTAGTCTTTGCATGCATGACTCAATTCTTGGAAATATTTATTGCACTGGTGTTATCACAATAGATAATTACTGGTTCTGTGATCTTCATATGCATACCTTCCAGTAACTGTTTGATCCATGCAATATTTGAGCAGTTTGCAGCAGCAGCAAAATATTCTACTTTTGCAGTAGTCTGAGAGATGCATCCTTGCTTCTTTCTAATCCATGTGACAAGTCTGTCACCCATAAAGAATGCTCCTCCAGTTGTGCTCTTTCGGTCATCAAGATTTCCATTCCAATTAGCGTTAGTAAACACTTTTAGTTCAAATTTACCTTTTTTTCTATACCATAAGCCAAATTCCTCAGTATTCTTTAGATATCTTAGAATTCTTTTCATAGTAGTTATATGTGATTCCCTGGGGTTAGCAGAAAATCTAGCAACAATTCCTACTACATGTGCAATATTTGGTCTAGTGTGTACAACATACATGATTTTTCCTATCATTGATCTGACAGAGTTTGATTTACCTCTGTTGTCTTGTCTTCCTTTGTTAATTTGCATCTAGTAGCCACCGGTGTTCCAACAGGTTTGGAATCTTCCATCTTGAATATTTTCAGGACTTCTTTGATGTATTTGGACTGTGTAATGAAAATACCTTCACTTTGTCAAATGATCTATAGACCAAGAAAGAACTTGATCTCTCCAAACATAGACTCTCAAATTATTTTCTCATCTCATCAGCAAATGATTTGCATAGCATATCATTGCCTCCAAATATGATGTCATCAACAAATATTTCAACAATCAAAGTGTTAGCATTCGTATCTTCTTTCAAATAAATATTATTGTTTTCACTAGTCCTCATGAATCCAATACTTATTAGATAGGAATGAAGTTGTTCATACCAGGCTCTAGGAGCTTGTTTCAATCCATAAAAGGCTTTGTGAAGTCTACATACCATGTTCCTCTTGTCTGGATCCACAAACCCTTCTGGTTTCTCAATGTATACCTCTTCTTCAAGTATTTCGTTTATGAATGTTGACTTGACGTCCATTTGATATACTTTGAATCCTTTGTATGCAGCATAAGAAAGTAAAATTCTTACTCCTTCTAGCCTAGCAATGGGTGCAAAGGTTTCTCCATAGTCTATACATTCCTCTTGTGCATACCCCTTGCATACTAGTCTTGCTTTGTTCCTTGTGACTTCTCCATTCTTGTTCAGT